>OX596173.1:0-10000 GCA_951394245.1 Cyclophora punctaria | reverse complement strand
TCCTGTACGTAGTGAGGTTGGTTTTGCTGTTTTTACTGTTTTCTGGTTTGTTGCGGTTATTGGCAATTGGTACCATTTCGCATGAAAGTGTTGCCAATTCGTGTGGGGGATAGAGTCATTCTGTGTTGTGTGTTCTGCGTGTGTAGTGTTTATGTCTGATTGTTTACTATCTGTGGTGTGTGTTGTGTTACAGTTTGTTGTTTGCTGTGTGGGTAATTGGGTCGCTTTCTCATGAAAGTGGCCCCAATTTGCTGAATTTGTGTAGTGCTTGCTGATGATTCCGATTGACTCTATCCCTTTGTGTAATGCTTTTCCGGGTGCAATTGTTCTTGTGGTGTCGCCTGGGACCATCTCAGCAGTACGCCACTGTCTGCCGGGCTAACGCGTCCCATTTCCGCCTCACCGGACAGTCTCGGCTGAACGCATTATGGTCGGCCCTGTCCAGTTTGGCGGTGGTGCAGTTTGTACAGGTTGGGGACGCTCCAGCTCTCCAGTCGGCGCACTCGGTCCGCATATGTGGTCCGCCGCAGTGACAGCACTTCAGCGTGGTCTCTGTGCAGAAACGCCTGCTGTGTCCGTACCCAAGGCAGAGCGAGCATTGGACCAGCGGCGTTTGGTCGACCACGCTGACATTGGGCTGCAGATCGATTCGCAGCTGTGCGGCTTGTGTGAGGCGGCTCCATAGTCGGGGGGAGACTTTGGCCGAAATATGGCATTGGTGGGGGTTTCTTGCGGTTTTTCTATATCGGATTTCGAATTCCTCTTCGAGCTTTACGTCTCTACAGATGTCAGGGTTCTGGTTTTTAAGGGCTTTTATGATGTCTTCATTGGTGTTAAACGAAAATACATCCTTGAGTGTCACAAGGGGACGTTTGTTCTTAATGTCTTCGACATTAAGGGTATCCGTCCCCTGTAGCCTCTTTTTCAGCTTTTCCCTTTCATCTGTAGAGCCGCACGCAATGATTACCTTTTGGTCTTTCGCCTTCCTGACCCTCTCCACCTTGACCCAGCCCTCCTTGGCGTCGACGGCTTCTCGGATTTTGTCCAGTACCTGCTCTCCCGTGTCTAGCTCATCCTTTGATGATACCACTACGGAGTGCAGCGCCTTCGGGGCTGCAGGTAACGGCGGCGAAGGACCCGCTGCCACACTCGCGTAGGATGTCCTGGATAGCACTTCTTCTTGGCCTTCTAATGCCAATTTTAGTCTGTCAATTCTCTCATTGCTGTCCTTCACTAGCCGACTATGTTCGGCTAGTGTGGAGAGCAGATGAGAGATCTCTTGCTTGTCGACGGGGGCAATCTGGGGGGGCTGGGGAGCTTTGGGCTCTTCAAATTGTTCCTTTTCCGTGTCCTCTTCCTTCCCTTTCCTTTTTCTTTCCTCCTCGGACTCCATCACGAGTCGGTACAGCCGCTCTACCGCTGCGACGACACCCTCCTTGATTTCCGTCTTTGTATTCCTCGAGTTGCCGAGGTGAAACTTTGCCTTCATCAGGCAAGCTTTCGCCTCGGCAACCCTGTTGGGATACTTGGATGGACTCTTGGTGAAAGTCGTCTCAGCGGGAGCGGCCCCCCGGGTTTGCGTGACGGGGTCCGAGGTTTTCTTTGTTTTAATCACTGCTTTTTGTTTCAGGTTTGTTGCAGTTGTTGGCGGTAGCTGTTTGCCAGCCTCCCACTCTCCAATGCTGCGCCTCACTTTTGAGGGTTGGACAGGGGCTGTAGAGGGGCTGGTCCTGTCCTTGGGTGCGGATGATGGTGCTGGAGAAGTGGCGGGGCTGGTGCCAGATTTCCTCGTGGGTGTGTGGAACATGGTGTATGTGTGGGTAAGTTATATTATTAAATAATAATTTAGAAAATGAGTCTAATCACGTCAGAGGGTAGTTATTTACAAACTCGCAGTTTGGTTACAAAATATTTGGGTTTTGCCTCGTCGCTAGTATTGTAAAATACGGGTCGACTCCGGCAAGTGACCGTCAGTTATATAAATGTGTCAAAATTCAATAGTTCAATGGTAAATCAATTAATAATTAATAACAATTAATAATAGTCGAATAACAATGAGAAAATAAAATTTTAAATAAATGTCAAATGTCAAATATTAAGTCTAATTTGATGTCCCTATGTAAAGGTAGGGACTGTCCTTATTACTAAACAAAAACACAATAAATTAAAGTAGCAAAAATTTTTTTTGCTCTAGGCTCCCTGACTATTATGATTTTTGATGAGTCGTTGTGAAGGGCTCGTTGCGCTGGTTACTAATATGAAAACCGCGTCTTTGTAGGTCAAGAATTGCCGTAGTTATGACGATTTCAAAATCTCGTCCTGTACGGCCTGTAAAGTTTGAAGTTCGGTAATTCCGGTGGTTTTGGTCCTATTGAGTCCGGATTTCTTTTGGGAGACGCAGCAGCACTGGGACCTTCGGCCCCGCAATGTAACCGAAAATTTTTTCAGGCCTGAAAAAATTCCAGCCCGCCACGGGATCCGCTAGCCCCAAGCACGACTACGCCAACCCTGAAAACCCCGACTCGCCAAGACCAATGGGGCCAAAGATATTTACAGGACAAAATTTCAAAATGGGGTCCAAAATGGTCGAAAATTTGACCTACTTTCTTATTTTTTAACGTAAACTGGTCAAGTTTGGGCTCTAAATAAGCGGAATGAGAAATCCTATCTAATGGTGTACGTGTTGAGCCCTTCGCAACTACCCCCGATTTTTAAAACAGAAAAAAAAACAAATAAATTCATTAAAACTGCAATAATTCAATTTATAAAGCTAACTTAGGTCTAAAACTTTGGTCAGTTATCTTAATCGGGGTCTTAAATCTAATATCACAGTTAAAATTTTTCACTCTAGTCTGAAAAGGGGGTTTTGACTACCCTCAAATTTTAAAAAGTCTCTAATTCTGAGCGCCGTCAGCGGAAAATTTTGAAAATTGGTAGGGGGCTAAAGGTCCCTTTGGTCTTCCTTTTAGTCAAATAAAAACCATATGTCATAGATCGTCTCAGAAAGTTATCGATCTGTCAAAGTTCCGAAATTTTCAAAGTCGCGTATCTCGTCGTGCACTTATCTTTTCGGTCCGGAAAAACTGCCTCCAGGATCTACGTAGCTGCCGCTGTCTGATGCCGTTGTCCGTTTTTGCCTAGGTGTCGTAGTTGCGTGGCTCAAAGGCCACGTGGTTTTTGTTTTTTTGGCCTGAGCCACGAAACTATGGGCGATTTGCACAAACGTGGTGTGCAGGGATGTTGGGGCAGTCCAGAGCTTCCTGACCCTTGTGAAATATCAGGGGGTCGTCACTGTAAATCCTGAGATTTAACACTTTTTATTTTTGAAAATCACTTTTTGTCTGATATTTTTCTCAATTTTTAACCGATTTTCGCGCGGATGCGTGCGGCGGGTGCGCCTCGCGGTTACGCGTGTTTTGAGGTATCACTTTGATTTTTCGGTTCACAAATGTAATTTTGGTGAATTTTTTAGTGCGGAGCGACTTAAAAACTTGGCGTTCTCGGGCGCGGTTCGAGTGCGACTGGGTTAGGTTAGGTTAGGTTAGGTTAGGTTAGGTTAGGTTAGGTTAGGTTAGGTTAGGTTAGGTTAGGTTAGGTTAGGTTAGGTTAGGTTAGGTTAGGTTAGGTTAGGTTAGGTTAGGTTAGGTTAGGTTAGGTTAGGTTAGGTTAGGTTAGGTTAGGTTAGGTTAGGTTAGGTTAGGTTAGGTTAGGTTAGGTTAGGTTAGGTTAGGTTAGGTTAGGTTAGGTTAGGTTAGGTTAGGTTAGGTTAGGTTAGGTTAGGTTAGGTTAGGTTAGGTTAGGTTAGGTTAGGTTAGGTTAGGTTAGGTTAGGTTAGGTTAGGTTAGGTTAGGTTAGGTTAGGTTAGGTTAGGTTAGGTTAGGTTAGGTTAGGTTAGGTTAGGTTAGGTTAGGTTAGGTTAGGTTAGGTTAGGTTAGGTTAGGTTAGGTTAGGTTAGGTTAGGTTAGGTTAGGTTAGGTTAGGTTAGGTTAGGTTAGGTTAGGTTAGGTTAGGTTAGGTTAGGTTAGGTTAGGTTAGGTTAGGTTAGGTTAGGTTAGGTTAGGTTAGGTTAGGTTAGGTTAGGTTAGGTTAGGTTAGGTTAGGTTAGGTTAGGTTAGGTTAGGTTAGGTTAGGTTAGGTTAGGTTAGGTTAGGTTAGGTTAGGTTAGGTTAGGTTAGGTTAGGTTAGGTTAGGTTAGGTTAGGTTAGGTTAGGTTAGGTTAGGTTAGGTTAGGTTAGGTTAGGTTAGGTTAGGTTAGGTTAGGTTAGGTTAGGTTAGGTTAGGTTAGGTTAGGTTAGGTTAGGTTAGGTTAGGTTAGGTTAGGTTAGGTTAGGTTAGGTTAGGTTAGGTTAGGTTAGGTTAGGTTAGGTTAGGTTAGGTTAGGTTAGGTTAGGTTAGGTTAGGTTAGGTTAGGTTAGGTTAGGTTAGGTTAGGTTAGGTTAGGTTAGGTTAGGTTAGGTTAGGTTAGGTTAGGTTAGGTTAGGTTAGGTTAGGTTAGGTTAGGTTAGGTTAGGTTAGGTTAGGTTAGGTTAGGTTAGGTTAGGTTAGGTTAGGTTAGGTTAGGTTAGGTTAGGTTAGGTTAGGTTAGGTTAGGTTAGGTTAGGTTAGGTTAGGTTAGGTTAGGTTAGGTTAGGTTAGGTTAGGTTAGGTTAGGTTAGGTTAGGTTAGGTTAGGTTAGGTTAGGTTAGGTTAGGTTAGGTTAGGTTAGGTTAGGTTAGGTTAGGTTAGGTTAGGTTAGGTTAGGTTAGGTTAGGTTAGGTTAGGTTAGGTTAGGTTAGGTTAGGTTAGGTTAGGTTAGGTTAGGTTAGGTTAGGTTAGGTTAGGTTAGGTTAGGTTAGGTTAGGTTAGGTTAGGTTAGGTTAGGTTAGGTTAGGTTAGGTTAGGTTAGGTTAGGTTAGGTTAGGTTAGGTTAGGTTAGGTTAGGTTAGGTTAGGTTAGGTTAGGTTAGGTTAGGTTAGGTTAGGTTAGGTTAGGTTAGGTTAGGTTAGGTTAGGTTAGGTTAGGTTAGGTTAGGTTAGGTTAGGTTAGGTTAGGTTAGGTTAGGTTAGGTTAGGTTAGGTTAGGTTAGGTTAGGTTAGGTTAGGTTAGGTTAGGTTAGGTTAGGTTAGGTTAGGTTAGGTTAGGTTAGGTTAGGTTAGGTTAGGTTAGGTTAGGTTAGGTTAGGTTAGGTTAGGTTAGGTTAGGTTAGGTTAGGTTAGGTTAGGTTAGGTTAGGTTAGGTTAGGTTAGGTTAGGTTAGGTTAGGTTAGGTTAGGTTAGGTTAGGTTAGGTTAGGTTAGGTTAGGTTAGGTTAGGTTAGGTTAGGTTAGGTTAGGTTAGGTTAGGTTAGGTTAGGTTAGGTTAGGTTAGGTTAGGTTAGGTTAGGTTAGGTTAGGTTAGGTTAGGTTAGGTTAGGTTAGGTTAGGTTAGGTTAGGTTAGGTTAGGTTAGGTTAGGTTAGGTTAGGTTAGGTTAGGTTAGGTTAGGTTAGGTTAGGTTAGGTTAGGTTAGGTTAGGTTAGGTTAGGTTAGGTTAGGTTAGGTTAGGTTAGGTTAGGTTAGGTTAGGTTAGGTTAGGTTAGGTTAGGTTAGGTTAGGTTAGGTTAGGTTAGGTTAGGTTAGGTTAGGTTAGGTTAGGTTAGGTTAGGTTAGGTTAGGTTAGGTTAGGTTAGGTTAGGTTAGGTTAGGTTAGGTTAGGTTAGGTTAGGTTAGGTTAGGTTAGGTTAGGTTAGGTTAGGTTAGGTTAGGTTAGGTTAGGTTAGGTTAGGTTAGGTTAGGTTAGGTTAGGTTAGGTTAGGTTAGGTTAGGTTAGGTTAGGTTAGGTTAGGTTAGGTTAGGTTAGGTTAGGTTAGGTTAGGTTAGGTTAGGTTAGGTTAGGTTAGGTTAGGTTAGGTTAGGTTAGGTTAGGTTAGGTTAGGTTAGGTTAGGTTAGGTTAGGTTAGGTTAGGTTAGGTTAGGTTAGGTTAGGTTAGGTTAGGTTAGGTTAGGTTAGGTTAGGTTAGGTTAGGTTAGGTTAGGTTAGGTTAGGTTAGGTTAGGTTAGGTTAGGTTAGGTTAGGTTAGGTTAGGTTAGGTTAGGTTAGGTTAGGTTAGGTTAGGTTAGGTTAGGTTAGGTTAGGTTAGGTTAGGTTAGGTTAGGTTAGGTTAGGTTAGGTTAGGTTAGGTTAGGTTAGGTTAGGTTAGGTTAGGTTAGGTTAGGTTAGGTTAGGTTAGGTTAGGTTAGGTTAGGTTAGGTTAGGTTAGGTTAGGTTAGGTTAGGTTAGGTTAGGTTAGGTTAGGTTAGGTTAGGTTAGGTTAGGTTAGGTTAGGTTAGGTTAGGTTAGGTTAGGTTAGGTTAGGTTAGGTTAGGTTAGGTTAGGTTAGGTTAGGTTAGGTTAGGTTAGGTTAGGTTAGGTTAGGTTAGGTTAGGTTAGGTTAGGTTAGGTTAGGTTAGGTTAGGTTAGGTTAGGTTAGGTTAGGTTAGGTTAGGTTAGGTTAGGTTAGGTTAGGTTAGGTTAGGTTAGGTTAGGTTAGGTTAGGTTAGGTTAGGTTAGGTTAGGTTAGGTTAGGTTAGGTTAGGTTAGGTTAGGTTAGGTTAGGTTAGGTTAGGTTAGGTTAGGTTAGGTTAGGTTAGGTTAGGTTAGGTTAGGTTAGGTTAGGTTAGGTTAGGTTAGGTTAGGTTAGGTTAGGTTAGGTTAGGTTAGGTTAGGTTAGGTTAGGTTAGGTTAGGTTAGGTTAGGTTAGGTTAGGTTAGGTTAGGTTAGGTTAGGTTAGGTTAGGTTAGGTTAGGTTAGGTTAGGTTAGGTTAGGTTAGGTTAGGTTAGGTTAGGTTAGGTTAGGTTAGGTTAGGTTAGGTTAGGTTAGGTTAGGTTAGGTTAGGTTAGGTTAGGTTAGGTTAGGTTAGGTTAGGTTAGGTTAGGTTAGGTTAGGTTAGGTTAGGTTAGGTTAGGTTAGGTTAGGTTAGGTTAGGTTAGGTTAGGTTAGGTTAGGTTAGGTTAGGTTAGGTTAGGTTAGGTTAGGTTAGGTTAGGTTAGGTTAGGTTAGGTTAGGTTAGGTTAGGTTAGGTTAGGTTAGGTTAGGTTAGGTTAGGTTAGGTTAGGTTAGGTTAGGTTAGGTTAGGTTAGGTTAGGTTAGGTTAGGTTAGGTTAGGTTAGGTTAGGTTAGGTTAGGTTAGGTTAGGTTAGGTTAGGTTAGGTTAGGTTAGGTTAGGTTAGGTTAGGTTAGGTTAGGTTAGGTTAGGTTAGGTTAGGTTAGGTTAGGTTAGGTTAGGTTAGGTTAGGTTAGGTTAGGTTAGGTTAGGTTAGGTTAGGTTAGGTTAGGTTAGGTTAGGTTAGGTTAGGTTAGGTTAGGTTAGGTTAGGTTAGGTTAGGTTAGGTTAGGTTAGGTTAGGTTAGGTTAGGTTAGGTTAGGTTAGGTTAGGTTAGGTTAGGTTAGGTTAGGTTAGGTTAGGTTAGGTTAGGTTAGGTTAGGTTAGGTTAGGTTAGGTTAGGTTAGGTTAGGTTAGGTTAGGTTAGGTTAGGTTAGGTTAGGTTAGGTTAGGTTAGGTTAGGTTAGGTTAGGTTAGGTTAGGTTAGGTTAGGTTAGGTTAGGTTAGGTTAGGTTAGGTTAGGTTAGGTTAGGTTAGGTTAGGTTAGGTTAGGTTAGGTTAGGTTAGGTTAGGTTAGGTTAGGTTAGGTTAGGTTAGGTTAGGTTAGGTTAGGTTAGGTTAGGTTAGGTTAGGTTAGGTTAGGTTAGGTTAGGTTAGGTTAGGTTAGGTTAGGTTAGGTTAGGTTAGGTTAGGTTAGGTTAGGTTAGGTTAGGTTAGGTTAGGTTAGGTTAGGTTAGGTTAGGTTAGGTTAGGTTAGGTTAGGTTAGGTTAGGTTAGGTTAGGTTAGGTTAGGTTAGGTTAGGTTAGGTTAGGTTAGGTTAGGTTAGGTTAGGTTAGGTTAGGTTAGGTTAGGTTAGGTTAGGTTAGGTTAGGTTAGGTTAGGTTAGGTTAGGTTAGGTTAGGTTAGGTTAGGTTAGGTTAGGTTAGGTTAGGTTAGGTTAGGTTAGGTTAGGTTAGGTTAGGTTAGGTTAGGTTAGGTTAGGTTAGGTTAGGTTAGGTTAGGTTAGGTTAGGTTAGGTTAGGTTAGGTTAGGTTAGGTTAGGTTAGGTTAGGTTAGGTTAGGTTAGGTTAGGTTAGGTTAGGTTAGGTTAGGTTAGGTTAGGTTAGGTTAGGTTAGGTTAGGTTAGGTTAGGTTAGGTTAGGTTAGGTTAGGTTAGGTTAGGTTAGGTTAGGTTAGGTTAGGTTAGGTTAGGTTAGGTTAGGTTAGGTTAGGTTAGGTTAGGTTAGGTTAGGTTAGGTTAGGTTAGGTTAGGTTAGGTTAGGTTAGGTTAGGTTAGGTTAGGTTAGGTTAGGTTAGGTTAGGTTAGGTTAGGTTAGGTTAGGTTAGGTTAGGTTAGGTTAGGTTAGGTTAGGTTAGGTTAGGTTAGGTTAGGTTAGGTTAGGTTAGGTTAGGTTAGGTTAGGTTAGGTTAGGTTAGGTTAGGTTAGGTTAGGTTAGGTTAGGTTAGGTTAGGTTAGGTTAGGTTAGGTTAGGTTAGGTTAGGTTAGGTTAGGTTAGGTTAGGTTAGGTTAGGTTAGGTTAGGTTAGGTTAGGTTAGGTTAGGTTAGGTTAGGTTAGGTTAGGTTAGGTTAGGTTAGGTTAGGTTAGGTTAGGTTAGGTTAGGTTAGGTTAGGTTAGGTTAGGTTAGGTTAGGTTAGGTTAGGTTAGGTTAGGTTAGGTTAGGTTAGGTTAGGTTAGGTTAGGTTAGGTTAGGTTAGGTTAGGTTAGGTTAGGTTAGGTTAGGTTAGGTTAGGTTAGGTTAGGTTAGGTTAGGTTAGGTTAGGTTAGGTTAGGTTAGGTTAGGTTAGGTTAGGTTAGGTTAGGTTAGGTTAGGTTAGGTTAGGTTAGGTTAGGTTAGGTTAGGTTAGGTTAGGTTAGGTTAGGTTAGGTTAGGTTAGGTTAGGTTAGGTTAGGTTAGGTTAGGTTAGGTTAGGTTAGGTTAGGTTAGGTTAGGTTAGGTTAGGTTAGGTTAGGTTAGGTTAGGTTAGGTTAGGTTAGGTTAGGTTAGGTTAGGTTAGGTTAGGTTAGGTTAGGTTAGGTTAGGTTAGGTTAGGTTAGGTTAGGTTAGGTTAGGTTAGGTTAGGTTAGGTTAGGTTAGGTTAGGTTAGGTTAGGTTAGGTTAGGTTAGGTTAGGTTAGGTTAGGTTAGGTTAGGTTAGGTTAGGTTAGGTTAGGTTAGGTTAGGTTAGGTTAGGTTAGGTTAGGTTAGGTTAGGTTAGGTTAGGTTAGGTTAGGTTAGGTTAGGTTAGGTTAGGTTAGGTTAGGTTAGGTTAGGTTAGGTTAGGTTAGGTTAGGTTAGGTTAGGTTAGGTTAGGTTAGGTTAGGTTAGGTTAGGTTAGGTTAGGTTAGGTTAGGTTAGGTTAGGTTAGGTTAGGTTAGGTTAGGTTAGGTTAGGTTAGGTTAGGTTAGGTTAGGTTAGGTTAGGTTAGGTTAGGTTAGGTTAGGTTAGGTTAGGTTAGGTTAGGTTAGGTTAGGTTAGGTTAGGTTAGGTTAGGTTAGGTTAGGTTAGGTTAGGTTAGGTTAGGTTAGGTTAGGTTAGGTTAGGTTAGGTTAGGTTAGGTTAGGTTAGGTTAGGTTAGGTTAGGTTAGGTTAGGTTAGGTTAGGTTAGGTTAGGTTAGGTTAGGTTAGGTTAGGTTAGGTTAGGTTAGGTTAGGTTAGGTTAGGTTAGGTTAGGTTAGGTTAGGTTAGGTTAGGTTAGGTTAGGTTAGGTTAGGTTAGGTTAGGTTAGGTTAGGTTAGGTTAGGTTAGGTTAGGTTAGGTTAGGTTAGGTTAGGTTAGGTTAGGTTAGGTTAGGTTAGGTTAGGTTAGGTTAGGTTAGGTTAGGTTAGGTTAGGTTAGGTTAGGTTAGGTTAGGTTAGGTTAGGTTAGGTTAGGTTAGGTTAGGTTAGGTTAGGTTAGGTTAGGTTAGGTTAGGTTAGGTTAGGTTAGGTTAGGTTAGGTTAGGTTAGGTTAGGTTAGGTTAGGTTAGGTTAGGTTAGGTTAG
>OX596172.1:11807500-11979651 GCA_951394245.1 Cyclophora punctaria | reverse complement strand
CTAACCTAACCTAACCTAACCTAACCTAACCTAACCTAACCTAACCTAACCTAACCTAACCTAACCTAACCTAACCTAACCTAACCTAACCTAACCTAACCTAACCTAACCTAACCTAACCTAACCTAACCTAACCTAACCTAACCTAACCTAACCTAACCTAACCTAACCTAACCTAACCTAACCTAACCTAACCTAACCTAACCTAACCTAACCTAACCTAACCTAACCTAACCTAACCTAACCTAACCTAACCTAACCTAACCTAACCTAACCTAACCTAACCTAACCTAACCTAACCTAACCTAACCTAACCTAACCTAACCTAACCTAACCTAACCTAACCTAACCTAACCTAACCTAACCTAACCTAACCTAACCTAACCTAACCTAACCTAACCTAACCTAACCTAACCTAACCTAACCTAACCTAACCTAACCTAACCTAACCTAACCTAACCTAACCTAACCTAACCTAACCTAACCTAACCTAACCTAACCTAACCTAACCTAACCTAACCTAACCTAACCTAACCTAACCTAACCTAACCTAACCTAACCTAACCTAACCTAACCTAACCTAACCTAACCTAACCTAACCTAACCTAACCTAACCTAACCTAACCTAACCTAACCTAACCTAACCTAACCTAACCTAACCTAACCTAACCTAACCTAACCTAACCTAACCTAACCTAACCTAACCTAACCTAACCTAACCTAACCTAACCTAACCTAACCTAACCTAACCTAACCTAACCTAACCTAACCTAACCTAACCTAACCTAACCTAACCTAACCTAACCTAACCTAACCTAACCTAACCTAACCTAACCTAACCTAACCTAACCTAACCTAACCTAACCTAACCTAACCTAACCTAACCTAACCTAACCTAACCTAACCTAACCTAACCTAACCTAACCTAACCTAACCTAACCTAACCTAACCTAACCTAACCTAACCTAACCTAACCTAACCTAACCTAACCTAACCTAACCTAACCTAACCTAACCTAACCTAACCTAACCTAACCTAACCTAACCTAACCTAACCTAACCTAACCTAACCTAACCTAACCTAACCTAACCTAACCTAACCTAACCTAACCTAACCTAACCTAACCTAACCTAACCTAACCTAACCTAACCTAACCTAACCTAACCTAACCTAACCTAACCTAACCTAACCTAACCTAACCTAACCTAACCTAACCTAACCTAACCTAACCTAACCTAACCTAACCTAACCTAACCTAACCTAACCTAACCTAACCTAACCTAACCTAACCTAACCTAACCTAACCTAACCTAACCTAACCTAACCTAACCTAACCTAACCTAACCTAACCTAACCTAACCTAACCTAACCTAACCTAACCTAACCTAACCTAACCTAACCTAACCTAACCTAACCTAACCTAACCTAACCTAACCTAACCTAACCTAACCTAACCTAACCTAACCTAACCTAACCTAACCTAACCTAACCTAACCTAACCTAACCTAACCTAACCTAACCTAACCTAACCTAACCTAACCTAACCTAACCTAACCTAACCTAACCTAACCTAACCTAACCTAACCTAACCTAACCTAACCTAACCTAACCTAACCTAACCTAACCTAACCTAACCTAACCTAACCTAACCTAACCTAACCTAACCTAACCTAACCTAACCTAACCTAACCTAACCTAACCTAACCTAACCTAACCTAACCTAACCTAACCTAACCTAACCTAACCTAACCTAACCTAACCTAACCTAACCTAACCTAACCTAACCTAACCTAACCTAACCTAACCTAACCTAACCTAACCTAACCTAACCTAACCTAACCTAACCTAACCTAACCTAACCTAACCTAACCTAACCTAACCTAACCTAACCTAACCTAACCTAACCTAACCTAACCTAACCTAACCTAACCTAACCTAACCTAACCTAACCTAACCTAACCTAACCTAACCTAACCTAACCTAACCTAACCTAACCTAACCTAACCTAACCTAACCTAACCTAACCTAACCTAACCTAACCTAACCTAACCTAACCTAACCTAACCTAACCTAACCTAACCTAACCTAACCTAACCTAACCTAACCTAACCTAACCTAACCTAACCTAACCTAACCTAACCTAACCTAACCTAACCTAACCTAACCTAACCTAACCTAACCTAACCTAACCTAACCTAACCTAACCTAACCTAACCTAACCTAACCTAACCTAACCTAACCTAACCTAACCTAACCTAACCTAACCTAACCTAACCTAACCTAACCTAACCTAACCTAACCTAACCTAACCTAACCTAACCTAACCTAACCTAACCTAACCTAACCTAACCTAACCTAACCTAACCTAACCTAACCTAACCTAACCTAACCTAACCTAACCTAACCTAACCTAACCTAACCTAACCTAACCTAACCTAACCTAACCTAACCTAACCTAACCTAACCTAACCTAACCTAACCTAACCTAACCTAACCTAACCTAACCTAACCTAACCTAACCTAACCTAACCTAACCTAACCTAACCTAACCTAACCTAACCTAACCTAACCTAACCTAACCTAACCTAACCTAACCTAACCTAACCTAACCTAACCTAACCTAACCTAACCTAACCTAACCTAACCTAACCTAACCTAACCTAACCTAACCTAACCTAACCTAACCTAACCTAACCTAACCTAACCTAACCTAACCTAACCTAACCTAACCTAACCTAACCTAACCTAACCTAACCTAACCTAACCTAACCTAACCTAACCTAACCTAACCTAACCTAACCTAACCTAACCTAACCTAACCTAACCTAACCTAACCTAACCTAACCTAACCTAACCTAACCTAACCTAACCTAACCTAACCTAACCTAACCTAACCTAACCTAACCTAACCTAACCTAACCTAACCTAACCTAACCTAACCTAACCTAACCTAACCTAACCTAACCTAACCTAACCTAACCTAACCTAACCTAACCTAACCTAACCTAACCTAACCTAACCTAACCTAACCTAACCTAACCTAACCTAACCTAACCTAACCTAACCTAACCTAACCTAACCTAACCTAACCTAACCTAACCTAACCTAACCTAACCTAACCTAACCTAACCTAACCTAACCTAACCTAACCTAACCTAACCTAACCTAACCTAACCTAACCTAACCTAACCTAACCTAACCTAACCTAACCTAACCTAACCTAACCTAACCTAACCTAACCTAACCTAACCTAACCTAACCTAACCTAACCTAACCTAACCTAACCTAACCTAACCTACTATAATATTAATACACTTACCTCATACTCACCAAACATGTTCCACACTCCTGCGAAGAAAACTGGCACCAGTCCCGCCTCCTCTCCAGCACCACCATCCGCACCCATGGACAGGACCAGCCCCTCTACAGCCCCTGTCCTGCCCTCACAAGTGAGGCGCAGCATAGGAGAGTGGGAGGCTGGCAAACAGCTACCGCCGCCGACAGCAAACCTGAAACAAAAAACAACGGTTAAAACAAAGAAAACCTCGGACCCAGTCACGACAACCCGGGGGGCCGCCACCGCCGAGGTGACCTTTACCAAGAGTCCGACAAAGTATCCCAACAGGGTTGCAGAGGCGAAGGCTTGCCTTATGAAGGCAAAGTTTCACCTCGGCAACTCCAGGAACACCAAGACGGAGATCAAGGAGGGTGTCACCTCGGCGACGGAGCGGCTGTACCAGCTCGTGAAGGAGTCCGAGGAGGACAGAAAAAGGTTAAGGAAGGAGGATGGAAAGGAGGAGGTGATAAAGGGCAAAGAGTGTACGGCACTGGAGACAGAGGAACCAGGGGCCCCACTACCTCCACCGCAACCCACCATCGCAAGGGAAGATTTAAGGGAAGAGATGTCGCACCTGCTCTCCACACTAGCCGAGCACAGTAGGCTAGTGCAGGAAAGCAATGAGAAAATGGAAAGGTTAAAGGATGCGATAAGGAAACAAGAAGAAGCCCTCGAGAAGGCGACATACGCGAGCGTAGCTGCGGGTACCCCGGCACCGCAACCTGCGGCTCCGAGGGCGCTGCACTCGGTAATTGTCACCTCCAAGGACGACCAGGAAACCGGTGAACAGGTGTTCACTAGAGTACGAGAGGCAATAGACGCTAAGGAAGGATGGGTCAAGGTGGAAAAGGTGAGAAGAGCAAAAGATAGGAAGATAATTATAGGATGTAAGACACTAGAGGAAAGAAATAAAGTAAAGGAAAGACTAAAGACCAACAACCTTCAAGTGGAGGAAGTGAAAAATAAGGACCCTCTGATCCTTATGAAGAACGTCTTCAATTATAACTCGGACGAAACTGTGCTTAAATCCCTTAGACAACAGAACGCCGAGTTAATGGAGGGGATAAACTTAGATGAGGACTTTCAAATAAGGTACAAAAGGAACGCCAGGAACCCACACCAACGCCACATAGTGGCCAAAGTCTCCCCCACATTATGGAACCGCCTCATGAAGGCCAAAGCAGTGCGCATAGATCTCCAAAACGTCCAGGTGGTCGACCAATCGCCATTGGTGCAGTGTTCGACTTGCCTGGGTTACGGACACACGAAACGATTTTGCTCAGAGACTGCCCCCATCTGCAGTCACTGCGGGGGCCCCCACATGAAGAGCAATTGTGCTGACTGGCAGGCAGGAGCGTCTCCTAAATGCTGCAACTGTATATCTGCCAAAATTGATAAGGTCGACCACAACGCATTCAGCGCAGAATGTCCAGTGCGGCGCAAGTGGGACGCACTTGCACGCGCAACAGTAGCATATTGCTAAAGTGGCCCCAGGCACCCAACCTTCCCTCGAAAACAATAGGCCATACTTTGCTGCCCAAGCAAACCTGCAAAGGAAAGCACTTGCCACGCAAGAGCTCATGCTTGAGGCAAGCAACAAGAAGATGGCCTTCGCACTGCTACAGGAACCGTACATCGGGGCAAAGGGAAGAATGAAGGACTACCAAGGAGCAAGGATCTTCCAATCCACTGGACAAACAGAAGGGGTTGTCAAGGCGGCCATAGCTGTACTCGACGCAAAGATAGACGTCACCTTCATGCCTGATTTGACCACGACCAACATCGTAGTGGCGAAACTGAAAACCAGCGCATGGGAAATTGCGGTTGTGTCCTTTTACTTCGAACCCGATGTACGGAACCTGGAAACATACCTAGCTCATCTAAAAAAGGGTCGAGGCGGAAGTCGGAACCAGAAACATAATAATGGGAGGGGACGCAAACGCAAAAAGTAACTGGTGGGGAAGCAGTATCAGCGATTCCAAAGGGGAAGAAATGGCAGGCGCCATTAATGAGATGGGCATGCAGGTGCTCAATGAAGGCAGCACTCCGACCTTCGCAGTAGTAAGAGCTGGGAAACTCTGCACCAGCTTCGTGGATATTACGTTCTGCACCACAGAGATCCTGAGCCTCGTAGAGGACTGGCGAGTCGAGGAGGGCTTGACGAGCTCGGACCACAACGGCATCGTCTTTAAAATAAGACTTAAAAAAGCAAAAGGGAAGGATATTGTCACCAGCACCAAAGTTTATAACACAAAAAAAGCCAATTGGAGTCAGTTTCGTGAGAAACTGGCCCAATTACTGCAAGAAAACAATATAAACACAATAGAAGCACAAAAAATAAACAGCACAAACGATTTGGACAGTTACATAGATAAATTCACAAATGCTATCAGAGATGCTGGTGACAGTACCCTCCCCAAAAGGAAAAACTCACCTGTACTTACCTTGCCGTGGTGGTCCGAAGTGCTCGCCGCCGAGAAACACGAAGTTGCCGTCAGAAAGCGCAGGATCCAATGCGCCGCGAAGGTCCGCAAAAAAGCCGTCATCCAAAAGTACCTGGAACAGAAAGAAAAATATGAATTATTAGCACAAGTGGCACAAACCACGAGCTGGAAGGGATTTTGTGGGAAACAGGACGGGGAAAGTGTATGGGATGGGATATATAGGGTAATAAGAAGCACAGAGAACAAACCACCAGACGTCCCACTAGTAAAGGAGGGAAGAACCCTCGACAAACAAGAGTCCGCAAAATTTTTGGCTGAAACCTTCTACCCGGAGGACCTCGAGAGTGAAGACAACGATGACCACCGAAGGATAAGAGAAGCCGCCAGACAAGTAAACGAATGGAGTCATGATGAACACCATGATCCACCGTTTACCATGCTCGAGCTAAAAACCTCGGTGGAGAGCTTCAACCCTAAAAAAGCCCCGGGCAACGATGGTCTCACAGCCGATATCTGGGACCAAGTCTTCAAACTGGATCCGGTGTTCCTCCTTGCCCTGATGAACAAATGCCTAGAGCTGCAATACTTTCCCAAGGCATGGAAGCAAGCCATCGTGGTCATCCTCAGAAAACAGGGTAAGGACGACTACTCGCAGCCCAAATCCTACCGTCCTATAGGACTTCTCCCGGTCATAGGGAAAATCTATGAAAAGATGATCGTCAGCCGACTGAAATGGCATCTTCATCCCAAATTTAGCACTCGCCAGTATGGTTTTATGCCCCAAAAAAGTACAGAAGATGCCCTTTATGATCTGATGCGACACATACGTGCAAAACTAGAAAAGAAACGACTGGTGACGATGGTATCGCTCGACATAGAGGGCGCTTTCGACAATGCATGGTGGCCAATGATTACAACCAGACTGGCTGAGGAAAACTGCCCCATCAACTCCAGACGAGTTATAGACAGCAACTTCACCGACCGCACCGTGACTGTGAGGTACGCGGGAGGAGAGTTCACAATGACCACCAGCAAAGGATGTGTGCAAGGCTCAATAAGTGGGCCAATATTGTGGAATCTTCTCGTAAACGAGCTGATTAAGATCCTGGAGGAGATGGGCTACTACTGCCAAGCTTTCGCCGACGACGTCGTCGTAATCGTGGACGGGGACACAGCCCTCGAGATCCAAACGTTGGCAAATGTCGCACTCGCACGTGTTCAGAGCTGGGGGGTCGAAAACAAGTTGAAATTTGCGCCACACAAAACCAAGGCTATGTTGTTAACGAAAAGACTAAAATTCGATACCCCGGTTCTGAACATGGGCGGGGTCGACATAAAAATGTCAGACGAGATCAAGATCCTGGGGCTCACAATCGACAACAAACTTACATTTAACAAACATGTGACGAACATCTGTCAAAAAGCCATTGGCATCTACAAACGTCTTTCGAGAGCTGCCAGGGTCAGCTGGGGCCTGAATCCTGAGGTAGTCCGCATAATCTACACAGCGACAATAGAGCCAATTATAACATATGCCGCAAGCGCATGGGCACCGGCTGCAAACAAACTTGGAGTGAGGAAACAGCTGGACACAATCCAAAGGGGATTCGCCCAGAAGATGACTCGCTCGTACAGAACCGTGTCCCTGAACTCGGCTCTCCTCCTGGCTGGGATACTCCCACTGGACCTCCGGATTAAAGAGGCAGCCGCCCTTTACGAGGCTCGTAGGGGAGAATCGCAGCCAGAGGGAATGGACCTAGAACTAGAGCGAAGAGCATCACCTACTGGGAACCCTCATCCGGGAGAACATATGAACCTGGAGTTCATGAGCCTGGCAGACGAAGAGCAAGTGGAGCAACACAACCAGCAGCAAATCAAAGTCTTCACCGACGGCAGTAAAATCGAGGGTCTTGTCGGTGCGGCCCTATCTATCTGGAAGAACGACGTAGAGATCAAGACCCTCAAGCTGAAGCTGGCCCCACAGTGCACGGTATACCAGGCGGAACTCCTGGCCATATGCAGGGCTACAGATGAGATCCTCAAAAGATCTGAGGATACATACGGGGTCTACAGTGATTCACGGTCGGCCCTGGAAACCGTCGTGAATCACAAATCCTCTCACCCTCTCGCCAAAAAGATTCGTCAAAACTTGGAAGCCACAAAACACCAAAATAAGGACGTTTCCTTATTTTGGATCAAGGCACACGCAGGGCTACAAGGAAACGAACGCGCGGACGAGCTCGCAAAAGCGGCGGCAATAAAGCTCAAGAAAAGACCTGACTATGACCAGTGTCCGGTATCATTCGTCAAGAGACTAATTCGAACAAAGTCTCTCGACGAATGGAACCGAAGGTATCAAGAAGGCACAACAGCAGGAATCACCAAGATATTCTTCCCAGACGCCATTTCAGCCCACAAAACTGTCCGAAAAATAAGTCTGAACAGCATAACCACGCAAGTGTTGACAGGCCACGGCGGGTTCTCCGGGTACCTGAACAGGTTCAGACGCGCGGAGAGCCCATCGTGTGCATGCGACCCAGTAAAAGAGGAAACCATAGACCACATACTCTTCGAATGTCCCATATTTGCGCGAAAAAGACACAACGCAGAACACACACTCGACATCAAAATAACGAAAGAAACAGCTACACACATAATTCATAACACAAAACAAAGACACATATTCCTCAAATTCTGTACCGAAATAGCCCAAGCAGTAATAAAGAAAAACAAAACTATATAACACACAAAATAAACATTACAAGAGTAGAAAAATTATAAAAAGCAGAAAAAGTCTCTGATTACGTCAGAGGTACGTCAGCAAACCTGATCCCAAACATGTATATCGACAATATGAAAGCCATGTATAGCCTTAGTACTTAAGGAAAAATTGTAAACAAGATGTAAAACTAGTATAAGACCAACATTGTGAACTAAATAAAGAACAAACTGTGTAATAATTTACTTAGCTCGCGGGCCGGGCCAGAAAGCGCCCGGACAGGAATTAAAAAAAAAAAAAAAAAAAAAAAAAAAAACCTAACCTAACCTAACCTAACCTAACCTAACCTAACCTAACCTAACCTAACCTAACCTAACCTAACCTAACCTAACCTAACCTAACCTAACCTAACCTAACCTAACCTAACCTAACCTAACCTAACCTAACCTAACCTAACCTAACCTAACCTAACCTAACCTAACCTAACCTGAGCCTAGCCTAACCTGAGCCTAGCCTAACCTGAGCCTAGCCTAACCTGAGCCTAGCCTAACCTGAGCCTAGCCTAACCTGAGCCTAGCCTAACCTGAGCCTAGCCTAAAACCTTTTAAAACGTCTAAAACCTTTCAATATAGAAAAAGTTAGGTTTGCATCAGTTAGTTTAGCAAAAGTAAGGTTTGAGTTGGCTAGGTTGGCAAAATTTAGGTTCGAGTCTGCTAGGTTGGCAAAAATTAGGTTTGAGTCGACTAGGTTGGCAAAAGTTAGGTTTGAGTCTGCTAGGTCGGCAAAAGTTAGGTTTGAGTCGGCTGTGTCGGCAAAAGTTACTTTTGAGTCGGCTAGGTTGGCTTTGGGTTTGAGTCGGCTAGGTCGGCAAAAGTTACGTTTTAGTCGGCTAGGTTGGCAAAATTTAGGTTCGAGTCTGCTAGGTTGGCAAAAGTTAGGTTTGAGTCGGCTGTGTCGGCAAAAGTTACGTTTGAGTCTGCTAGGTATTCTTTAGGTTTTTGTCTGCTAGGTCGGCAAAAGTTACGTTTGAGTCGGCTACGTTGGCTAAAGTTAGGTTTGAGTCGGCTAGGTTGGCTTTAGTTTTGAGTCGGCTAGGTCGGCAAAAGTTAGGTTTGAGTCGGCTGTGTCGGCAAAAATTAGGTTTGAGTCGACTAGGTTGGCAAAAGTTAGGTTTGAGTCGGCTGTGTCGGCAAAAGTTACGTTTGAGTCTGCTAGGTATTCTTTAGGTTTTTGTCTGCTAGGTCGGCAAAAGTTACGTTTGAGTCGGTTGTGTCGGCAAAAGTTAGGTTTGAGTCGGCTGTGTCGGCAAAAAAAAAATTAGGTTTGAGTCGACTAGGTTGGCAAAAGTTAGGTTTGAGTCGGCTGTGTCGGCAAAAATTAGGTTTGAGTCGACTAGGTTGGCAAAAGTTAGGTTTGAGTCTGCTAGGTCGGCAAAAGTTAGGTTTGAGTCGGCTGTGCCGGCAAAAGTTACTTTTGAGTCGGCTAGGTTGGCTTTGGGTTTGAGTCGGCTAGGTCGGCATAAGTTACGTTTGAGTCGGCTAGGTTGGCAAAAGTTACGTTTGAGTCGGTTGTGTCGGCAAAAGTTAGGTTTGAGTCGGCTGTGTCGGCAAAAAAAAAATTAGGTTTGAGTCGACTAGGTTGGCAAAAGTTAGGTTTGAGTCGGCTGTGTCGGCAAAAATTAGGTTTGAGTCGACTAGGTTGGCAAAAGTTAGGTTTGAGTCTGCTAGGTCGGCAAAAGTTAGGTTTGAGTCGGCTGTGCCGGCAAAAGTTACTTTTGAGTCGGCTAGGTTGGCTTTGGGTTTGAGTCGGCTAGGTCGGCATAAGTTACGTTTGAGTCGGCTAGGTTGGCAAAAGTTAGGTTTGAGTCGGTTAAGAAGACAAAATATATTTATAAATTGGTAGGTTTTATGGCAGAGGAAGAATCCCAATACAATTTTAATATAATATCCATTAAAAGATTTTTTTCCAGATTTTTCCTTTTTTTGACATAATTTCATAGGAGCGGAGTATGTTTTTAATTTATTTCCATATAGTATTTTCGAAGACAAATCCAATGGTACCTCTTTCGACGCTGTAGCTCGTCTGTAAATGCCATATTTTATGGAAAGAAACGCGCCCACGCCACCTCTCCCTACATCTGTTAACTTTGGTAAGAGACGTTCTGTGCGAATAATACGTCATTTTATTTCAACGTTAATTTTAGCTTTTATTATTTATTTCAATAGAATAAACTTAAATAGACCCGGAATAGTATTTCTGGAAATTAATACTCGAGTTTCCAGACTATTTTTCAAGATTTTCCGTATTTTGCTTTACCTTGACTGTTAACACCGCCATCTAGCGATGACTAAATAAAACTCAAATGCACCTACACTTGTATCAATAAAGTTTGACGATCTTCGCGTTTTAAATATAATGGGAAACCAACTTGGTGGTTTAGTGGTATATGCACTCGCCTGCCAAGTCTGGGGTCCCAGGTTTAATACACAGGTCGGGCGAAGCCATAATATGTTTCCTACTTTTCTAAACATGACTCGGATTTTGAGATCACCCACCCGCATTAAGCAAGCGTTGTGATTACGACATCCTCCTCACTGTACTGATATCTTCAGTCAGATGAGTGGCATTTGCCAAGTAGTGGGACATTACAGGCTTATACTTTTAGGATACCATATTTACATTATGATAATGTATTCAATCATCTTTTTATACTATTAAAAATCAATCCAGTTTTATTTGAAGTAGCGACAGTATGGCAGGTTTGAGTAGACGGCGAAAAGGTATTCGATAGTAATTCGCAGTGAGGTGTTTTCTATACTAATCTATACTAATATTATTATTATATATATATATATATATATATATAAAGTATATATATATAATTAACCTTTAACGGTAAATGTTGATCCAGTGAGAAGTTAGAACAATTGTTGATCCGCCTATTTTACGTGTTTCCTCAGCTCCACGTCTCGCAAACTGATATACTTTGATCCGTCCTTGATGCGCGTGTGACGTAGGTGGATCTGCACTTACAGGATATCAACATACTCCTCAACGAATTTACCAATATTTGTTGATCCATCAACGGTCGAAAAAATCATACTGAATGTGATTTCTTAGATCCAGAATATATTTAACTTATATGCGACATTTACTTCGACTAAGTTGATCCGGAGCCAAAATTGACGAATACGTATTCGCGCCGCGACGCGACGTTGCCGCTTTGTGTAAGCGGCAACGTCGCGTTCTGCGTGTGACAGAGAACCCCGTACACTAATTCGCTAGAGAAGGTAAGAATGATGCGTTAGGTTAGGTTAGGTTAGGTTAGGTTAGGCAATCTCTTTAATTTTCACGCCGCCGGTGATACCTACGCTTGAGAGGGGGATGCTGGTCTTCATTTTGACCAGCACCTCTTTATAGGTCAGTCCTCTCATCGCGGCCTCTGGACGTAAAGCCAGGACAATGGCCGACGTCTTGGGACCCCTGATGCGCCTCTTCTTCGTCCTACCACTGGTCTTCGCTGCTGGTGGTGCAGCCCGGCGCTGGACTGATTGAGTCTGTTGGGCGGATCGGGGATTTCCCTTTCCACCTCTCTTAACCACAGCGCTCCATCCCTCTTGCAAAGAAGAGGGTACAGCGCTTGGTCCACCCGACGTGACAGCTGGTGGAGGAACCACTGGTGGCGGCGGTGGAGGGGTCTTCCTTCTTTCTCTATCCTTCTTTGTGGCCTTCTTCTTTGTGGCCTTCTTTTCCGCTGGTCCAGTCTTTTTAGGCGGTGCTGGACTCGCCTCTGTCATAACTATCGCCTCCGTTGACTGTCTTCTCCGAGTGTCAGCTGCCAGGGGTGGCCGCTCACGCTGGGCGGGAAGGAAGCGGGGCTCCAGTGCCGCAACCTTAGCGTCAATCATGTTCCCCACCATGATTGCAAATTTGTGCAGGGACTCATCGTCACTGGGGGGACCGGACTTCCGCGTGGGCGTAGACACCATGGCCTCTTCTCGGTTTGTCCGACTCACCGCCTCTGTGAGCCGAGACAACTCAGCCCGGACCTGGTCAAACTCCTTGCGGAGTATGTCCATAGCGGTCCGAAGCTGAGCGTTTTCGGCCCTCAGTTTGGCCTCCTCCTCAGACGTATTTTTGGTAGCCGTCTTGTGATATTTATCCGATATGGACGTCGCGGCATTCTTGAGGGCACGGACAAAGTTGCCCTTCAGGTTGCCGGATTTGATGGCGATCATTTTGATGACCGCCACGTCCTCCTCGATATCTGTCCCGTGATCAGTCATGTCCACGTCGGAGCTTGAGACAGAGAAGAGCCGGGAGCTCCGGACGTTGTTCCGGGTCCACTCGGCTACTTTCTTCTCCATCTTTCTGTCCTGGGTGGCCTTTTGGGCTGCTCGGTCTGCCTCCTCGGCTGCACGTTGGGCTTCCTCGAGTTCTTTTTTGGCTTGCGCCAATCCAACGTACTTTCCGTGGCTCGGGGGCCGCCCCGGCCCACGTCCTCGGAGGGCCGTTGACATTTTCCGGGGGGCCCGAGCCACCCCTTCAACGTCTGAGGATTCCGGAGTTTCCTCGTCTGACCCTCTTCTTCTCTTTCGACCTGCCTCGCAGTCGCTGAGGCGGCCAAAAGACATTGGTGCTGGGAGGCGGTCTAGCACCACTATCGGGCTCCGTTCGGGCCCGGAGGATGCTGATGTCGCGCTCCTGTCTCGTCTCTCTTCACTTTCATCCTTTTCCTCTCTTTGAGTGGCCCAAGATGGATATAGCAGAACCGCTTTCTGCTTCACACCCGCCAGTCGGAGTGGCGCCGGCGCCTCGCGAATTTGTAGGCATTTATCGCTGTAGGTACGGCCGAGTGGCGGTGGCCTGGTAACATGTTGATACTATCAGTTGGATGTGTAAAAAACGTCGCGGCTGCTTTCAGCCAATCCGATTGTTTGCTGTGCTCTGATTGGCTCATTTAAATCGGATCAACATTGTCAGTAACTATCGCAAGGTGGATTTGTATATCGGATCAACTTAGGCAAACGCTAATAAGAAGTCCCGTGAGTGTAGACGTTGATCCTGTTGGAGCCACATTAGTTACCAGAGACGCATATAGGATCAACAAAAGGCGCCGGATCAACATGCATTTTTGGATCAACAAAGTGCTTGCGTGAAGTCGCGTCAGATCAACATTTACCGTAAAGGGATATCTATATATATATATATATATATATATAAAGTATATATAAATATATATATATATATATATTATATATATATATATATATATTATATATATATATATATATATATATATATAAAGATAAAGAGGAAAGGTTTGATTTTTTGTTTGTTTGTTTGTATCGAATAGGCTCTGAAACTACTGCACCGAATTAAAAAAATCTTTCACCATTCGAAAGCTACACTATCCCTGAGTGACATAGGCTATATTTATTCCCGAAATTCCCACGGGAACGGGCACAACGCGGGTATATGTAACCCAAGGTATGAAAAACATGCCTAAAAAAATTGGTTATTGGCGTGCGCTACTAAATCTATTGATGATACACAAAAACAATGTTCTACACAATCAAAGTACATATCATTGCGAACAAATAAGTTCGCGAGGGCATATGTCTAACTATTATAGTTAAGACACAATAACCGTTTTAAGTTAAAATTAATTAGTTAAAAAAGGAGTGTAATTTTAAGTTGATGATATTCATATGATGATATGAATCTACATCAAAATAAATGGCTCTACAATCAAGGTTAATTATGTTTCTTTGTGTACCTCTTTAAATAATTAAAATCGGACAGTTAGTTTCAGTTATGATGAGAAATATCACTACATAGTATAAAATAAAGTCGTCTCTGTTTCGTGTCTGTTTGTCTGTTTGTCTGTATGCTTAAATCTTTAAAATTACGCAACGGATTTTGATGCGGTTTTTAAGCTATTGCATAGCTTCTATCGCGGGCCTTGAGCGCGGGGACCGAATCCAAAAATTCCGTAACGAAAATACCTCACGCTCCCCACTCCGACGGGCAAGGAGGTGTGGCTTGAAGGCCGTGCATCGTCTAACGTCGTTTCAGTTCGGCAGTCTTCGACACGGCGTTGTGTGCGATTGTGCGTTGGGGGTGAGAGAGAGAGATGAGACGTGGGGTGAGAGAGAGGGGTGGGAGAGACGGGTGGGAGAGATGGGTGAGAGAGAGGGGTGAGAGAGAGGGCAGAGAGAGAGGGGTGAGAGAGAGGAGTGAGAGAGAGGGGTGAGATAGAGGGGTGAGAGAGAGGGGTGAGAGAGAGGGGTGAGAGAGAGGGGTGAGAGAGAGGGGTGAGAGAGAGGGGTGAGAGAGAGGGGTGAGAGAGAGGGGTGAGAGAGAGGGGTGAGAGAGAGGGGTGAGAGAGAGGGGTGAGAGAGAGGGGTGAGAGAGAGGGTTGAGAGAGAGGGGTGAGAGAGAGGGGTGAGAGAGAGGGGTGAGAGAGAGGGGTGAGAGAGAGGGGTGAGAGAGAGGGGTGAGAGAGAGGGGTGAGAGAGAGGGGTGAGAGAGAGGGTTGAGAGAGAGGGGTGAGAGAGAGGGGTGAGAGAGAGGGGTGAGAGAGGGGTGAGAGAGGGGTGAGAGAGGGGTGAGAGAGAGGGGTGAGAGAGGGGTGTGAGAGAGGGATGAGAGATAGGGATGAGAGAGGGAGAGAGGAGACGGGAGGGGTGAGAGAGAAAGAGGAGGCTGGAGGGGTGAGAGAGAAGAGGCGGGAGCGGTGAGAGAGAAGAGGCGGGAGGGGTGAGAGAGGAGGCGGGAGGGGTGAGAGAGAGAGGAGGCGGGAGGGGAGAGAGAGAGAGAGAGAGGAGTCGGGAGTGGTGAGTGAGAGAGAGAGGAGTCGGGAGGGGTGAGAGAGAGAGGAGGCGGGAGGGGTGAGAGAGAGGAGGCGGGTGGGGTGAGAGAGAGGAGGCGGGTGGGGTGAGAGAAGAGATATCAAATATATCAAATGTAATTGCATAAGTTGATACAAAATGCTATGCAATAGCTTCACCGCGGCAGTCCCCGAGTGCCACACGTCTTTTTTTTGTAATAGGTAGTGTGATTCAAGAGGAAGGTTTTTATGTAAAAAAATTCCCGAAATTCCCACGGGAACGGCCACAACGCGGGTAAAACCGCGGGGCGCTGCTTACAAAATAGTAATGCTCGATGGCGGGTCTCTTATGGCTACTTACTGTTTCGTGCGGTCAAAGCGCGCGGGGATATACCTACCTACGAACTACGAACGACGAAGACGTGCTATGTAGGTATTATCCCGAATTCTTCCTCACATTAAATCTTGATTGTGTATACATATATACTCGCGCGAGACATGTAATATTTTATCCCCAATTTCCCACTTGAAATTTTGATTGTGTATATTCCTGCGGGAGACACGCAATGTTTTATCCCGATTTTCCTACATGAAATCTTGATTACCCGAAGCGAAGCGAGGGCGGGTCGCTAGTAAATTAATATAAACAAAGATCTTGCCGTTCGCACATATTAGACGTGTGTCTATTATTGCTGTTGTTAGTCATTTAAGTTAAACAAGTAACGACTTGTTTTATAATTAGGGGGCCGATATAGTGTTTCAAGAGTCCAAAATGGAGTCCGGTATAGTGTTTCAGGAGGCCGATATGGTATTTCAGGAGGCCGATATAGTGTTTCAGGAGTCCGATATAGTATTTCAGGAGGCCGATATAGTGATTCAGGAGTCCGATCTAGTTTTTCAGGAGGCCGATATAGAATTTCAGGAGGCCGATATAGTGATTCAGGAGTCCGATCTAGTTTTTCAGGAGGCCGATATAGTATTTCAGGAGGCCGATATAGTGATTCAGGAGTCCGATGTAGTATTTCAGGAGGCCGATATAGTGATTCAGGAGGCCGATATAGTGATTCAGGAGTCCGATATAGTGTTTCAGGAGGCCGATATAGTGTTTCAGGAGGCCGATCTAGTGTTTCAGGAGGCCGATATAGTGTTTCAGGAGGCCGATATAGTGTTTCAGGAGGCCGATCTAGTGTTTCAGGAGGCCGATATAGTGATTCAGGAGTCCGATATAGTGATTCAGGAGTCCGATCTAGTGTTTCAGGAGGCCGATATAGTGATTCAGGAGTCCGATGTAGTATTTCAGGAGGCCGATATAGTGATTCAGGAGTCCGATCTAGTGTTTCAGGAGGCCGATATAGTGTTTCAGGAGGCCGATCTAGTGTTTCAGGAGCCCGATATGGTGTTTCATGAGGCCGATATAGTGTCTCAGGAGGCCGATATATTGTTTCAGGAGTCCGATCTAGTGTTTCAGGAGGCCGATATAGTGTTTCAGGAGGCCGATATAGTGTTTCAGGAGCCCGATATGGTGTTACAGGAGCCCGATATGGTGTTTCAGGAGCCCGATATATTATTTCAGGAGCCCGATATAGTGTTTCAGGTGTCCGATCTAGTGTTTCAGGAGGCCGATATGGTGTTTCAGGAGGCCGATATAGTGTTCCAGGAGGCCGATATAGTGTTTCAGGAGCCCGATATGGTGTTACAGGAGCCCGATATGGTGTTTCAGGAGCCCGATATAGTGTTTCAGGAGCCCGATATAGTGTTTCAGGAGCCCGATATAGTGTTTCAGGAGCCCAATATAGAGTTTCAGGAGCCCGATATAGAGTTTCAGGAGCCCGATATAGTGTTTCAGGAGCCCGATATAGTGTTTCAGGAGCCCAATATAGAGTTTCAGGAGCCCGATATAGAGTTTCAGGAGCCCGATATAGTGATCCGCAATGTCCCCATCCAATACAGGTGTGTGAACGAGGTATCCCGGACCTTTGAGCTGCAATCCGATGCCATCGTTCACAACAGTGTTGGATTGTGTGTGCTCCGAGAAACGTTCAGCTTTTAAACTTAATGTTTCGGCAGTCACGGGCTCTCCGTCTCCGAAGGCGCCGCGACAGGGTTTCATTCAAAGTCTGTCCCCGTACCTCACCCCCTCAGATCTGCCCGAGCGCCACATATCCTCGCCTTAAAACTTTCTGAATGTATCATTTTATTTTAAAACGATTTTATTAGTCTAATTACAGTGGGGTTTAGAGATGCTGTTATCGAAGCTGTAGGTATTATGAATCATAATACATAGTATTGCACGGGATGTTAGGTAATCGTATCGCACGCGCAAACATTACAGTATCCTGCCTAAACGTTAGGTACGAGATAACATAGTTATGTGGATAGCCGTTAATAAATCAGTTGGGTAAAGCCATCTCTGGCATCCACAACATTGTGTCAGTACTGGTGATCGGAAATCCAATAAAATGTTCTGTCTGCAGCTGCTGGCGGCGGCGACGGCGCTGGCGCAGGCGGCGCACGCGGCCGGGTACGCGCCCGCCGCGCCGCAGCACGGCGCAGGCGCGTAAGTTCTACATTCTACATTTTATTGAGTTCTTTGAGAGAATCTAGATTCCAAATTCCCTAACAATCCTTCCTAAGCGAACACATAATCTTTATGATAACATTTTTAAGTTTTATATACATTAATAAATCCATGGTTAAACATGTCTCCCATTTAATTTCATTCAGAGATAATATTATAAAGTCCTTAATGAGCATATTCAGAGTCTAATTATTAAAGCAGACGTGTATGTCCTGGTTTGATTGCCGTTCGCACACGTGCCTTACGTATCAGACGCGACAGTTAAGTCGACTATTACTAGTTGGGGATTTTATTAAATTGTCTAATTTTATTTGGGGCGCGTCTGTTCCGAGCCTTTTTGCGTCCTGCAGACTCGACGCCACAGACAACTCGCACCGCCCCATCTTAAAGAGATGCAGGTTTTGACAAAATTATAGATTTGAGTGAAACCTCTCGTACAATCATTGCACTTTGAAGAAGCACTTTTTTTAAAATAACGAATTTGGTGATTGACAGGTACATTATCACCTGTTTTGGTTTTGCTTGTAAAACGAGGGAAAAAATGTACACCGTTAGAGTTAGATTTAGAGTAAGATTTCAACACAAGGTATCTGCAGTAAACCGTTGAAGAGTTCCCCACTATCCGTCGTCATCACGGTTCCAACATCAGGTCGGTTAAGGGGTATTCAAGAAATCGGGGAACATACATAAAAAAAAAATCAAATAGGTACATAAAAAAAACCAAAAAGATTCCGAAGAATTGAGAAGCTCCTCCTTTTTTGAAGTCGTTTAAAAAATGAATGGCTGCATAGAAGAAAGTAAGTAATAAAAATCTCGACATTCCTACGGGAACAGGAGCACTGCGGGTGAAAACGTGGGGCACAGCTAGTATGAAATAAAAAAATATACACATTTTCGACATGGCGGCTGCGCGAGCGGTGGGGTAACACCGGGTTAGCCTTCATTTACTGACCCACTGTCATTTGAAGTATCACTGAAGGAACTCTCTTTGTATTAGATGCGAGGAAGGTGTTAGCGCCGTTTCATAAAGTTGTATTAGTCCATCGAAAAGTTACATTTGGGGTTGCGTTTTTTAGAGGACGCAATTTTATTTTTTTGATGTGTAGGGGGGGTCAGTGTAAAGCTAAAACTAAGTTTGTGGGGTCGCCACCCTTGTCCCACGACCGTCATCTTGAAAATAGGGGTTGAAATGGTTTTTACGATATATCTCTTAAACTATTAATTTTATTTAAAAAATTGTAACATTTTTGTTGCAAATTAAATTCTCTACAACTTTGGTCCAGTAACTTTTTGTCGTAGAACTATAAATAAAAAAGTTATAAGAGAAAATGTTCAGAAATTCGAAAAGTAAAAATAAAAGACATAAGGGACATTACAGCTGCTGCTGATCCTAATACCGATCTATCGAAGGTCGTAGTTCGATTAGGTGGGTTCCATTTGCTCATGTCGTTCATAGGTGCGATTGGATATATCATGTCTGGTAGTGGACTCGAGGATATCTTCAAATTAATTTATGCTGATAACTGTGTACAGCACATAATGTCTGGAAATGCTTATGGTAGGGCTGTACGTGCTCATTTGCTAGTGCATTTATCAGTAACAAAAATATTTATGGATTTAATAGAATTTACAGAAGAAGAACGAGATTTTCTGGATGATAATAGTACTATAAATGAGCACGTACAGCCCTACCATAAGCATGTCCAGACATTATGTGCTGTACACAGTTCTCAGCATAAATTAATTTGAAAATATCCTCGAGTCCACTACCAGACATGATATATCCAATCGCACCTATGAACGACATGAGCAAATGGAACCCACCTAATCGAACTACGACCTTCGGTAGATCGGTATTAGGATCAGCAGCAGCTGTAATGTCCCTTATGTCTTTTATTTTTACTTTTCGAATTTCTGAACATTTTCTCTTATAACTTTTTTATTTATAGTTCTGCGACAAAAAGTTACAGGACCAAAGTTGTAGAGAATTTAATTTGCAACAAAAATGTTAACATTTTTTTTAAATAAAATTAATAGTTTACGAGATATATCGTAAAAACCATTGCAACCCTTATTTTCAAGATTGCGGCCGTGGGACAAGGGTGGCGACCCCACAAACTTGTTTTTAGCTTTACACTGACCCCCCCTACACATCAAAAAAATAAAACTGCGTCCTCTAAAAACGCAAGGTTAGGCCTAAAAAATGTAACATTTCGATGGACTATATCTATTACTTTGCATCTGTTTTTGATAAGTCACTTTTGTTTGAGTATCGTCGGCTAGCTCGCACAGAAACACAACCCGTAATGCATTCATTTGCATGTTGTATCCTTCATATTTCAGCCAATCGGACGTTGAAGCTCCATCATACGTTCCTTCATATTTGAGATATACGAAAACTGCTTATTCCCATTCCGGCGGTTACGGAGGAGGGACCAAAACTTACGGAGAAGGAACCAAAACATATGGCGGAGGAACCAAAACATATGGCGGAGGAACCAAATCATATGGCGGAGGAACCAAAACTGTGTACAGCGGAACGAAGTCTGGATATGGAAATTCATACAGCGAGAGCCGAACTTGGCATTCGGGCTCTGGCGAAGCGTTAGTGTCTCTTTATTTCATTAATCATAGAAAATACAATCTATATTAAATGATGATACACAATATAAAGTGGTTCTCCGCAGGCCGTCGTTAAATGAATTCTACAGCAATGCCAACTCGCCGTACCGAGGTGAGTGACGTGATCACGTGATGCACGACGCCGAGCGCTCCCATGCACTCGCGAAGGGTTGGTCTACGAGGCGGTCAGTATTATGTATCAATATTCACCAGCGACCGGTTATTGATCTACTCTACCTATACTATACTATAATCAACCAGAGGAGTTTGTTTTTGTTTGTTTGAACGCACTCATCTCAGAAACGACCAGTCCGATTTAATAATTATTTTAGTAATACTACAACGCACAGCCCCATTCAACAGAAAGTATGTATATACCTAGGCTATTTTTCATTCCAAAATTCCCACAGGAACAGGCACCGCAAAACCGCAGGGTGCATGCAGTTAGTGTTTTTTATAAAATGTATAAGCCATTTGATCAAATCTCTCCATAGTTTGTCAGTTCTCCGTTCAGTCCCTGTATGTTTCCAATAAATTCAAAAAACTGCCAAACTGATTTTCTTGTATGATTCAGGAATTCCGAAAAGAGCACCTATGAGAAACTTCTGCAATCCTGATTAACCGAAGTAAAACGAGGGAACATTTTACTTCGGTTAATCAGATCTTACAGATAAATATATATAATACTGGCTGTACCCCGCGATTTCACCCGCCTTGTACCCGATTTTGGGATAAAATGTATCACATGTTATTCTGATGCATAACCTATATTAATGTAAAGTCTCATCCAAATCAGTTCAGTAGTTTTTTCGTGAAAGAGTAACAAACATACAAGTATACATACTTCCTCGCAAACTTTCGCATTTATAATATCACAGTAGGATTAGTTCACTGGCAAAACATGTTCACTATGTAACACTAGGGGCCCTCCCTTCCCCTCTTCTGCCCTGTACCAAATTGTATGTTTCTAGGTACAGTGGTTTCGGCTGTGCGTTGATATACGAGTATAGTTAAATAATTGATTCATTCACTCAGTCTGGTTTGCCTTTTATGTAAATATTTTTAAATTATCTATTAAAAAACAGGATTGGAAGAAGTTATAATAGTTGAATGTAAAACAAGTAATATTTTATGTTGGGAGTGGGCGCTATCGCGGCCCGGCGGATGCGCGAGCGACCGGACGGGGCGCGGCGCGACTGTGACGCGACCTATTTAGTGCAAGGTTATCGATAACATGTGCAATGTGCACTATCGCGTCTTTGCAAACTGCATTTTTGAGTCCAGAGAAAAATTTCCCACAGACTTCCAATTAAAACAAAAAAATCTTGTTCTGCATTTACCCGTTTTTTCTGCTTACAACTGATTTAAGCAAATGGTATAATAATATAATCATGATGGGTCTTGGAATTATTCTGTAATTAGGCGAAATAGGTACGTACGTATAATATAAGGTATTTTGATGTGGTCGCAGCGATGTGCGACCCTGAATGCCAGAACAGCGGGATCTGCGTGGAGACCAACACGTGCCTGTGCCCGGCGACGCACTCGGGCCGCTACTGCGAGTTCGAGAAGAAGCCCTGCCTCACGCACCCGCCGCTACCCGTCAACTCGCGCAGGAAGTGCTCCTCCGAGTGAGTAACGCTCCTCCCAGTCCCGTGTCCCACTCCCAGGTGATAGTACAACTTGACTCGGCCCGCAGGATGTGCACGGTGCAGTGCATGGAGGGGCACAAGTTCCCAGACGGCACGAGCGTGGCGAACCTGCGCTGCGTGCAGGGCCAGTGGCAGCCGACGCGCGCCGACCTCGCCGCCGTGCCCGACTGCCAGCCCGAGTGCGACCCGCCCTGCCTGAACGGCGGCGCGTGCCTCTCTCGCGACTTCTGCAGCTGCCCGCTCGAGTACAAGGGGCCGCAGTGCCAGTACGGTGAGTGGCGAGAGGCGAGAGGCGAGAGGCGAGAGGCGAGAGGCGAGAGGCGAGAGGCGAGAGGCGAGAGGCGAGAGGCGAAAGGCGAGAGGCGTGAGGCGAGTGGCGAGTCGCTGGTCGCTGGCCGATCGTTGACAAGTGATTTGTGTTGCAGCGGCGAGCGCATGCGACATCCGGCGCGCAGCCTTCAACGGCGGCTACGAGTGCGCGTCGCAGGGCGCGGAGGAGCTGCGCTGCGCGCTGTCCTGCCCCGCCGGCGCCTCGTTCAGCGCGCCGCCCGCACCGCACTACACCTGTCGCTACTCCACCGGCCGCTTCGACCCGCACCCGCTCCCGCATTGTGTCTACCGTCAGTATCACCACGCATCACGTATCACCGACGAGTGATCACCGCATCACAATCTCACAACTATTTATATTTGCTGTATGATTATTTCCAGCTGATGTGGTAGTCATCACTCCTACCAACTACTACAACCGGGTAAGTGTTCAGTTCTATATCTATATCTGAATACTTAATACACGAAACTTTCTTCTTCGATAACTACCCCTAGGAACCAGGGAATTACTCGCTGATGTCTTTTCAATTTCAGACATTACATTGTTACGAAGGATTTTGTTTTTTGTGTAATACGTTCTAACCTAATTGATAGACAAAGACATATGTTTTCTTATAATGATGTTGTCCATCTCAGAGCTTCTACTCAGTGTCCGAGTCCGGTAACGAGCATACGTCGCACCAGGTGTTCTCGAGCGTGCACCGAGCGCACGGGGCGCACGGGGCGCACGGTGTCCACGGCGAGCACGAAGATAATATAGAACACGTCGTACGCGTGATGTCGAGCGAGGAGCCCTCGGGCGGGACGTGTCTCACGTGGGCCGGCGCGCATTACAAGACCTTCGATGGAGCCATTTACACGTGAATACATTTTTATATTATACTTAGATACTTTGTTCATTTTGATGAGTCATAAGTGTGAAATCGTATCTGGTAATGAGCATGACGTCGGTGGGCGGCAGGTTTGAGTCGTCGTGCCAGCACGTGCTAGTGCGCGAGCGCGCGGAGCACCGCTACACGGTGGCGCTGCGCGCGGGCCGCTGCGCGCGACGCGCCTACTGCCCTCTCGAAATCACCGTCTACCTCGAGGACAAGCCTTATGTCCTCACTACAGAAGGTAACATTACCAGTCTACTCCTTAACTTTTTTAAAGACATTTCTCGTCCAGTCCCCGTCTTTTTTCCATTCATCTTTCACTGAAATTTTACCTACCTATTCGAAATATTATTATTATGCATTAAGTGAAGTAATAATGCTCAACGCCTAGAAATGTGTTCCTTACATTAAATATGCATTTACGCCTCCACAAGTTGAATAAATATGAAGCACCGCGCAACTTCTAAGCTTCCTTAAATATTAAACGTGGTGATTACGATTCATCAAGGACTCTTATTAAATAGGTACATGCGATTAACAAAGAAGACTGGCTGTCGTTTAGGTAGAGTGGATTGTAATAGAATTAAGTTACAGTTAATACATTACATCATTATAATATAATGTGGGTACAGAGGACGGGTCGGTGGTGTTCCGCAGCGGGCGGCGGCTGCTGCCGCTGCCGGCGGCGCTGCCCGGACTGCGCGCCGCCATGCCCGGCGCCCACGTGCTGCTCACGCTCGACCAGGCCGGCCTCTCACTCAAGTGGGACACCAACGTGAGCGCGACACTTTCATAACTGCATTTATAGCACTAACTAGCTACGTGACAACATAAATGTAAAATATCGAATGACATTATGTATTCTAGAATGTGGTTGAAATAGAAGGGTCCGTGTTGTTGTGGAACAACACGGAGGGTCTGTGTGGGCGGCTGGACGGTCGCGCCGACAACGACCGCGCGTCCGCCGCCGGCGCGCCGCTGCCGAGCGCCGCCGCGCTCGCCGCCTCCTGGACTCTACACAAGATCGGGGGTGAGCGACGCGTCCGGTCATTTCAGCCGAGCGGTGTTCATGAACCGGTGTTCACGACTTGACTTGTGCTCTCTCGTGTGCAGACACCTGCGAGACGAGGCCGACGGAGACGGCGACGTGCGCGACCGAGACCGCGGACGATGTCGCCAAAGCCACACAATTCTGCAACGATATGATCAGTATGAGCAAATTCAGAAAGTGCTCTAAGGTACTAGTTATTTATTTAATTTTATGAAGATTTTGATATTCAAATTTCTGGATAAAAGTAGCTCATAAATTCGATCGATACGCCATTTCTTTCGGGGTCAGCCGCTACTTTATGATCCCTCCGGCACCGATAGTGTAACTCCAGCCCACCGTTATCTGTGCATTCGGCTCCTGTGACCGGCCGGGGGCCAATTTCTCTTGAGATTAGCAAATTCTCTACCAAACGTCGTTAAGGTTGTCGTTATGGTGTTGCGCATGTCATCTATGCTCTGTGCGTTTTACAATTACCTTGATCCACGCATACCTTGTTGTTGGCCCGATGTTAGGACGAGAGAGTACAAATTGTGAAGATTGAAATCTTTTCTTTGTGGCAGGTGATGGACGTGCTGCAGTTCCTGGAAGCGTGCAAGTGGGACTACTGCGCATGCGCGAGCACTTCCAGTAAGTCAAATTTGTTATAAATTTGTCACGTTAGAGTTTGGGCCATTAGACGCAGTAAGTGCTTCGCTCTTCCGGGGGGTCAGCGCAGCAATATTCCTAAAAAAATATTAATATTAGCAGCCTTCTTAATTTTCTGAACACGATAACGATAAACTATTCAAGTAAAAAATACTCTTATCGGTTAATTGTGAACTTTCTAGGTTCTGAAGAATGCGCGTGTAAAGCGATATCCGTGTACGCGAGTGAGTGTCTGCGGCATGGAGTCGCTGAGATGAAGGCCTGGCGGGCGCCTGACCTCTGCCGTAAGTGAACACATACCATGCTTGCTTAGCAAGGCTTCAGCACGATTAACACTGATATAACCAGGTTATTCTGTTCTGCTATCCAGCAATGAAATGTCCCGAAGGCAAGTTATACAAATCTTGCGGAAGCGAAGTCCAGCCCAGCTGCGCGGCGCCGGAACCAGTGGGGGTGGAGATGGCGCGGGGGGCCAACGGCACCACCTGTGTCGAGGGGTGCTTCTGTCCCGATGGACTGCTGCTCGAGGGTGGGCGCTGCGTGGCGCGCGATGACTGCCCCTGCCGGCTGCGAAACAAGAGCTTTCCGCCGGGGCATGTACTCCCCAAGGACTGCAATACCTGGTCGGTGCACACACCGAAAGCAACGTAATGTTTAAAATGTAATATGGTGTGTGACTGGATGTGTGTGGACTGTGCAGCACGTGCGTCGGCGGGACGTGGCAGTGCTCGGGTGCGGCGTGCGGCGCGCGGTGCCGCGCCGTGGGAGACCCGCACTACGCGACGTTCGACGGCGCGCGCTACGACTTCATGGGGCACTGCTCGTACACGATGCTGCGCGCGCCCGACACGCTAGTGACGGTGCACAACGTGGCCTGCTCCGGCGCCATCACGGAGGCAATGAACCTGGCGCCGTACAAGGGCCCCGGCCGGCCCTCGTGCACCAAGTCCGTGAGCGTGCAGCACGCGGACGCCACCGTGCTCCTGCAGCGCGGCGGACGCATCGACATCAACGGCTCGCCCGTCACCGCGCTGCCTCTCACCGTGCAACAAGTCCGAGTCAGAGTTGTTTCCTCGCTCTTTGTTATTGGTACGTACATACATACTCGTACGTACTTGTTAATTCCACTGAATCTTGTTGGTGGCCATCACTTTTATAAAGGCAATGTATTTAGTTAGAGCAACATTTTTTATTTTGACCGAACTACCCGGTACCCTCTCATTCAAATTTTATATCACACATTTTATACAATGTAAATGTTTTTAACACGCTTTTATTAGCTTGGCCTGTATGTACGTACGAACGTATGTAATGGAATCTTTGAACATCATTTTCACCAACTTCCAGAAGTCTGATTAATTTGAAACTTTGCATACGTATCAAGGACCGATGACAATGCAATAATTTAAATAACAGTTTCCCATTATCCTTAATGGATTTGCCAGATTTACTAAAAAATAAAAAATAAAATTATACTTAGTTTAAAAAAACTAAAAAACACGCTTTTATTGCAAATTGAACTAAAAACTAGAAAATAATTTTTCACCTCAAATCAAAATTTTAATAAAATTTAAGTTATTAACACAATGATTCAATTCAGAGTAAAAAAGCGTGGCGTGCATTTTACTGTAGTTCATAACTATCCTCTCATAGATACCAATGATGATTGTAATATTTAAAAAAATATTAAGCACCCCACGCTTTTTACTCTGAATTGAATCATTGTGTTAATAACTTAAATTTTATTATAATTTTGATTTGAGGTGAAAAATTATTTTCTAGTTTTTAGTTCAATTTGCAATAAAAGCGTGTTTTTTAGTTTTTTTTAACCATAATTTTTAACGATATTTTATTAATTCAGTGTTTAATTCAATATGTTTCAGTGCAATTACCGAATAAAGTGGACGTTTGGTGGGACGGAGACACACGTGTATTCATCGATGTACCGCCCGAGTTCCGCGGTGAGACTAAGGTAGGTACTACTTACTTGTAATCAAATCAATATTTACAAATATACTAAAAGTATTCCAACCCATATACTTATGTTTAGGGCCTTTGCGGCACATTCAACATGAACCAAGCTGATGACTACCTAACTCCTGAGAACGACGTGGAGCAATCAGTGATGGCGTTCGGCAACAAGTGGAAGACGCGCGAGGCGTGCAGCGACGAGGAGCCGCCCGCGACGGAGCACCCCTGCCGCGACAACGTCCAGAACAAGGAGCCCGCCGAGCGGTACTGCGCGCTCTTGAAGAGCAAACTCTTTCAAGGTACGCACGCCGCACGCACGCATACAAATGCATGGCAGGGCCTGCTGTTTATGGTGTAGTAAGTTCACTGATCGTTTGTTGTCCAGAGTGTCACTGGTATGTGGACGTGGAGGCGTACTACGAGTCGTGCCTGTACGACATGTGCGCGTGCGCCGGCGATATCAGTCACTGCCTGTGCCCGATGCTGGGCGACTACGCGATGAGCTGCGCCGCCGCCGGCATCAAAGTGCAGTGGCGGTACAACGTCAAGGAGTGTGGTGAGACTACCCTATACACACAGCACAGCACCAGTATCTTATTGATATGTGCACTACTTACTAGTACTTACTAGTAGATGACGGTTTAGTTGATGTACTCGTACATTATAATTATGTATTTAAATGGAGAGCGTATGATACGCAGAGCTGCAGTGCGACGGCGGGCAGGAGTACAGCGTGTGCGCGGACAGCTGCGCGCGCACGTGCGCTGACCGCGCGTTGCCCGCGTGTCAGCCGCGCTGCGTCGAGGGCTGCGCATGCCCACCCGGACAGGTGAGCGCTCGGCCCCAAGAGACGCGCCGCGCTCCTTTCGGCACTCGTACTGAGCACGTGTATCTGTGCAGTTGCTGGACGAGAGCAACGTGTGCGTGCCGGTGGCGCTGTGCCCGTGCTACCACCAGGGGCTGCGCCTGCCGAGCGGCCACCGCGAGGTGCGCGCCGGCCGCCGGGAGCTCGAGCTTTGGTACACATCCTTCTCATTGTATCACCCAACTTTCACACTATTTTATAAATCGATAATTATTCATGGCTGGTTTTTCCTGCGGTTTCACTCGCAACGTACCCTAGTCTATTTATGCACCTTTCATCCAAATCGGTTCGGTCAGTGGTTGAACTGGACGTGAAAGCGTGGTTGGTGGCCAAACCTGGTGTTTTTAGATCGCCTTATTGCCTCCAACATGGACTGACGATTGAATCAACTGGGACCAACTGCCTAACGAACCCTCCGAAGCACGGTAGCTCAGATGGAAATGCCACTATCGGCCACCCATCCATTTTGTACAAATACTATAGTATTATTAGTAGGAAAAGTAAGGATAGTTATTGTTATTGCAACTGTAGTAATAAGTAGTTGATGTGATGGAGCGGATGTATATCACAGCACATGCGTGGGAGCGAAATGGGAGTGCGTGCCGGCGCAGGCGGGCGACGCGCAGGCGCACCCGCCGGCCGCCGACCTGCGCGCCAACTGCAGCGCCGCCGCCGGCATGGAGTTCACCGCCTGCATGCGCGCGGAGCCCCTCACCTGCAAGGTACCGTATAGCACTTGAGACACCTCATACATACACGTATCCTATACGTACTTATATTACTAACTGTTCCCTGTGGTTACACCCCCAATATGCTGGTTTCCATATGAATTTGGGGATTAAAAGTAGGCAACGACTATTTCCGTATCAAATTTCATATTAATCGATTCAGCAGTTTCTGGGGTGTTTGCGTAACACACAGACAAGACAAACAGAGTAACTTTTACATTTTATAATCTATACTAATTTATAAAGAGGTAAAATTTGTAAGTTTGTTTGTTTGTTTGTTTGTTTGTTTGTATGTTCGAGGTAATCTCAAGAATTATCCGTCCGATTTGAATAATTCTTTTTATAGTAGATAGCCACATTCAACGGGAAGGTTATAGGCTATTTTTCATCCCGAAATTCCCACGGGAACGGGTACAAAGCAGGTAAAACCGTGGGGCGCTGCTAGTATAAAATAAGGAAGTAATATAAAGAAGTACTATTTGATATTCAATTTGCAAACATACTGTCCATTACCGACTTCGATGCTTGAAAAGAGTTTTCAGAGAAGAAAAATAAATTTTTCTATGTATCCCAAAAGTGCTATCCAGAAAATTTTAATTTCTTCATATTGTCAGCCGATTCGCGGTAGTCGATCGTCCAGGTAGTTATATGAGTGTAATGTTAGAACATGCACAACGCGCGAGAGGCGGTGGGTGTAGGCGCGGGCGCGGCGGGCGGCGAGTGCCGCGCGGGGTGCGCGTGCGCGGCGGGGCTGGTGCTGGACGCGGGCGCGGCGCGCTGCGTGCGCCCCGAGCGCTGTCCCTGCCACCACGCCGGCGTCAGCTACCGCGACGGGGACACCGTGCGCGACCGCTGCAACACCTGGTACACACTTTACTCATTGCACTTTGACACTAATGTCGATGGGGCGACGTGCGCGACATGATTATGACCTTTATAACTTTAACATAAGAAAAATATACCCGAACAAATTCACACACGGTTAGACCCAAGCACGTAGCTTTGAATAGCTTTGAATAGCACTTGTTCACGTTTTGGATTTGCCATATTGTTTGCTTGTTATTCAGTACGTGTAAGAGCGGCAACTGGTCGTGCACGGAGGAGGTGTGCCCAGGCGAGTGCGCGGCGTGGGGCGACTCGCACATCGTCACCTTCGACGGAAACATGTACGACTTCGAGGGAGTCTGCACCTATCTACTGGCCAAAGGGTCCCTCGATCAGAACGACGGCTTTGACATTCAAATACAGGTAACATTATATCGACTACAGTGTCGACAGTGGTCTCATAATGTGCAAGAGTTTGTCAAGGTGTATTGTATATAGTGAGTGATAGTGCGTGTTGATCAGAACGCGGCGTGCGGCACGACGGGCGCGACGTGCTCCAAGTCGGTGACGCTGCGCGTGGGCGCGGAGGCGGCGGTGCTGACGCGCGGCGCGCCGCTGCCGGCCGCCAGTGCGCTGCGCCGCATCCGACTACGCGAGGCGGGTGCGCTCGTGTTCCTAGACGTGCCCTCGCTCGGCGTCAGCCTGCGCTGGGACCGCGAGCTGCGCGTCTATGTCACCGTCGACACCATGTGGCGGGGACGGGTGAGTATCATTTTATATTCCATGTGCAGTATTGCGTGAGCTTGGCCACAGACGTGCGCCACTGCAATACTGAATTAATTTATTTAATTCACGGATCGCGCGGCGACCGCCGCCGCTCGCTTCAAATGGCTGACAAAATGTTAGTCAACGAGTTTTTGGCGTTTATTCAACACGTCATCGGTGCCATGGCAGAAGTTTCCGTCGTGCATAACTACAGGAACAATTTCACCGTGGAGGAGATCGGAGTGGTGAAAGTCCTCCTGTATGAATCGATCGGCAACCGGTTCGACCGCTTCATGATGAAGTGGAAGATGTTGTACCACAGGAGCACGCAGAGGTATCCTCCCGTGTCGTCGCGTCTACTCCTCAGTGTGACTACTCCGCCGCTGTATCCCGCCAGTGACCTGTCCCGCGGAACAATTTGAGGACAGAGACGGAAAGCGAGCACTTCCGCACCGAACCCCCTCGCAGTGCGCTGCCCGCTGTGTCAGTGAAGGCCCAGCCAGACAAGGATGGCTTCACTAAAGTAGAGAGGAAGAAAAAGAAGCCTCCGGCAGGACCGAACCATCTCCTGCGTCCCGCCGTGCCCGACCGCCGGGCACCGCCGACCCCGCTCCACGCACTGTCTCACGTTGCTGCAACGTGACTCGCCTGTAACATAGTTTTTAGTTTGTTTACAATATGTATGTTAGTCTTAAAGGTATTTGTCGTTTTATATTTATTTACTAGCAGCGCCCCGCGGTTTTACCCGCGTTGTGCCCGTTCCCGTGGGAATTTCGGGATAAAATGTAGCCTATAGCCTTCCTCGATAAATAGACTATCTAACAGTGAAAGAATTATTCAAATCGGTTCAGTAGTTTCTGAGATTAGCGCGTTTAAACAAACAAACAAACAAACAAACAAACAAACAAACAAACAAACAAACAAACAAACAAACAAACAAACAAACAAACAAACAAACAAACAAACAAACAAACAAACAAACAAACTCTTCAGCTTTATAATATTAGTATAGATTATTTAATAATGTCAGCTAATTAGATTCCATAATACAAGCCTAGAGCTTAGTTTGGGTATAATTAGCCTTGTTATTGCAATAAATTATTTATTTATTATTAACGCCTCGGTGGTCTAGTGGTATGTGCGCTCGCCTGCCAAGACTGAGGTCCCGGGTTCAATTCCCGGGTCGAGCGAAAACATGTTTCCTACTTTTCAAACATGGCTCGGGTTTGAGATCACCAACCCGCATTTGGCAAGCGTGGTGATTATGCCTAATCCTCCTCACTGTACTGATATCTTCAGTGAGATGAGAGGCCTTTTCCCAGTAGTGGGACATTACAGGCTAATACTTGTATACTTTATTTATGTCTTGTTCATATCGTTGCTCGTTCTGACATACGTTTATCTTCCAGATTAAAGGCCTCTGCGGAAACTACAATGGTGATATGCGAGATGATTTCCAAACCCCATCAAGTGGTGCTCTATCGGAAGATTCTCCTCTTATATTTGCCGAGTCTTGGAAGATGAAGCCCACCTGTCCCAAGGTTCAGCCTGTCACTGTGAGTCAGTTACAAGTTGTTTTTGTTTTTTTAGTGGCGCCATAATCTTACAAATGTTGGGAGACTAAAATAATATTTTAGATAAAGTAAGTCGAGATGTGGATGTGAATACGAGAGGGTTGTTTGATGATATGGGTGGTTGTATTCAGTGCCGGATTAGCCTAGTAGCAAGAGTAGCAAATGCTACGGGCCCCGCGCATTTGGGGGCCCCGCGCACTAACATTTTCTAACCATAAAAAAAATATTGTAATTATAATTAGATTTAGTCACAATTACCAAGAAGAAAAGAATGGCATTAAAATGATCAAAAAAATATCCTTATTTTCTTCTTTCGCTTGCTTTTTTCGAAAAATCGGTGGGTTCTTTGTTCGTTGAAATCTATACTTTTTGCTGTTGTAAAAACATATTCATTACCATAGTAAATATTCTCAGAAAATACAATTAATCGAAAAAATCTCGAATTTGAATGTTTCGGGATAAAATGTGTTATACTGATCCATAACCTATATTACTGGAAAGTTTCATCCAAATCCGTCCAATAGTTTTTTCGTGAAAGAGTAACCATTTTTGGAGCTAATTGCACTAGTCTATTCTTATCAGCCAAAAAGGAATAAAACGAAAAAATTTCGCTCGCGCTACGCGCTCGCTCTTTCATTAATCGTAGTGGCTCAATGTGTTACAACGAGAGTTTCATTCATTTAAAATATGATTTTCTAACACAAGGTTATCCCCATCCAATAAGTAACTTACATAAAAAAAAACGCCCCAGCCAAAATATGAAAAAAATTTCGCTCGCGCTCCGCGCTCGCGTATTCATTCTGTTTGTATTTGCAATACGGAATTTAATCCTCTCATTATACTGTTATTACTATGTATTAGCATTATATCGGAGAGGGTTTAATCTTAGCTAAGAGTGCCTACTCCTAAAACAAATCCTCGATCCGCGCCTGTGTTTATTACTCCGAGAAGTTGATATCAAAAGCATTATAAACAAATTTGCAAATTCAAAAAGTTCGCAACAGTTTTTGTTTTATTTAATACCATAAACTCGATAAGTACCTAACATAAAACAGTGTAAGGGCCCCTTGATAGAATTTGCTACGGGCCCCGCGCTGGCTTAATCCGGCACTGGTTGTATTGGTGCGTGTGACGATGTGTGTTAACGGTTTGCGTGTGCATAGGAGCACTGCGCCGAGCGGGCGGAGCGCGCCGCGTGGGCGGAGGCGACGTGCAGCGCCCTGAAACGCGAGCCGTTCGCCGCGTGCCACGCGCACGTGCCGCTACAGCCGTACCTGGAGCGGTGCGCGCGCGACGCGTGCGCCTGCGACGCCGGCGGGGACTGCATCTGCGCCTGCGCCGCGCTCGCGCACTACGCACACGCCTGCGCACACTACGCCGTCCACATCAACTGGAGGAACAACCAACTCTGTCGTGAGTACATACAGGCACCAGATTAACCACCATTATATTAACGATCGGTTGATTGCTTGATCTTGGTCGAAATCAAGAGGTAACGCCAATAACTGTTATTATTATACGATAAAGCGAGAACTTACGTATGACGGTGGTTATTGTTGAGCGAAATCGGACATACGATGCGCCACAATTGACATGAAGAACATTTTCGCTCACCGAAGGATCATAACATTAGTCATAACATGTATGTATAACGAATGTTTCAATGAATATAGTCAAATAACTGTTTTGTTCGTGACTGTGGAACTTTTCATATCATAAATGAACTTTATATAATTTTAATATAAAATCATAATTTTACGACACTTTTAGCTATGCAATGTGACGAGGAGTGTAGCCAATACGATTCCTGCGTGTCTCCGTGTCCGGTGGAAACGTGCGATAACACACTTTACTACAGTGAAATAAAGACCACCTGCGAAAAAGACAACTGCGTGGAGGGTAATGTGCATTGAATATGGTTGTTATTGGAGTGCAGAGTGGAGAGTGTGATGTATGTAACGTGTGTCTGTGGCTGTCAGGCTGCGCACCGCGGACGGCATGCGCGGTGGGTTCGGTGCGGGTGAACGGCAGCTCGGCGGAGTGCGTGGCGCGCGCGCGCTGCGCCGCGTGCCTCGCGCCCGGCGGCGCTCGCGTGCCCGAGGGCGCGGTGCTCTCCGAGGACGAGTGCCACACGTGCCGCTGCTCGCGCTCGCACATCGTCTGCACCGGGGAGCCCTGCGCCTCTACCGTCAGTTGCAATCACTTCGTCTGTTAATTTTTACCACATTTTTAGAACACTTAAATTAGAGCAATAAACTGTATCGGCAGACGCCAGCAGACGAGATGTGGAGCAGTGAGAGACCTCTGGACGAGCCTCTCAAGTGCGTGGACGGGTGGACACCGTGGATTAGCACCGCGACGCCCACCACCGACGAGGCGGGGGACCACGTCGAACTGGAACCTGTGCCATCTTTTAGCCAAATGGTAATGAAATTACATAACAATATTTGTACATTTCGAACATTTCGAAGTACACCCGTCGTTACACAAAATTGTACCCGTCGACGTGTCGAACAAATTACAATGTGACGAGAATATAAACCGCGGTGTGCAGGTGATTGGCGGTCCGATGTGCGCCCCGGAGATGATGAAAGACATCGAGTGCCGCACGGTGGAGGCGCACGCCAGCGCCAAGGACACGGGGCTAGACGTGGAGTGCAGCCTGGAGCGCGGGCTCGTGTGCCGCGAGCCGCGCGCCGGCGTCGCGCGCTGCCCCGACTTCGAGATAAGACTGTTGTGTCAATGTTCAGGTATTTGTCCAACTCATTCCAACTCTACCAATCAACCGATCTTGGACCTTATGACAGATATTAAGTTGAACTAATTTTAAATGTAGAGAAAAACGTGTGTGACAACATGACGGAGGGTATAGAAGCGCACGAGTGGGACTGCATCAAGTTCGTGGAGTGCAGCGCGGGCGAGCGCGTGGAGAAATCCTGCGGGCCCGGCACGCTATTCAACCCGCGATCCAAGGTGTGCGACTGGCCCGCCGCCGTGCTGCTGCTGCGCCCCGACTGCGCCCCCGACACCACGCTCACGCCCCACACCGCACCCGTCACCACCGGTCAGTACCGATGCGAAGCCTCTCCTTGCTAATTGACGCTGTTCCTGTTTGATTTTATATGTGTGACATTGTGACTGCAGGTGCGTCACATTCGACGTGGTCCTCGACGCGGCGCTCGACCCCCGCCGCCATCGAGAGCTCGACCCCCGCCGCCACCGAGGGCACGACCCACACTGCGCCCACGACCGCGCGTTGTCCTCCCGGGCAGGTGTATTTGGACTGCGCGTATGCATGCGACAAACTTTGTGATCACTTCAAGAAAAAACTACACTCTAAAGGAAGATGTATCACAGAGGCAAGTCACTAACTTATCGCTACGTCCCCGAGACGGAGCCTATTACTGAGAGAGATTTCATATTTAATGTTTCCCGAGACGGAGCCTATTACTGAGAGAGATTTCATATTTAATGTTTATTTTCTTTTCGTTTCCGTTTTGTTCACTCCCTTTGTTAATTTTTTTTATTACCAATTAGTGGAAACTTGATTGGATTGTGTTTTTCTTAGTTTAAGAATTTGGTACTTATTATTTATTATTGTTCTGTTGGTTTCCCAAATATAAATAAATAAATAAATATGCTCTTTTCAATATTTGTATTTTTTTTCCTAGAAATGCGTGGATGCGTGCGTGGAGCCGAGCGTCGCTAACATCAAATGCTCATACGCATCATATTGGCGCGATGAGAAGACCTGTGTGCCCAAGAAGGATTGCACTTGTTTCTCAGAAGGGAAAATTATTAAGGTACAATGCATAGTGTCTTATCTTAACCTTTATACTAGTATATATATTTTTCGGGCGAGCTGTACTGTATCGTGCGGGAGGGTTGGGGGGGATATACCCGGGGGAGTACTTATTCGCGAGGGTCAACATGGCTATCAATATGATGAGTAGGACACACTTTGTTTCATCCCAAATGTCTCACATGAAATCTTAATTAACCAAAGCGAAGCAAAAGCAAGTTGTGTGAAATTTTTATAAGAATATGCTTTTGATTTTTATATTACCTATTTTATTTCGAGAATGCAGAAAATCAGTAGCTATCAACTTTTTATAAATTGCAGCCGGGAGGCGTAGAAGAACAAGGTTGCCTGAAGTGTCAGTGTTTGGATAATGAGTTTCACTGTGACTCCAGTGATTGCGTGTCCATATTTGAACCACCAAGAGGCACTACACACGAATCCATCGTGACACCTTACATAATCCACACTCCATCTGCAACCATATCAACAACTACACCAATAACTACGTCGACATCAACATCGACAACAACACCGAAGCCTGCGTCAACATCGCCTTCGCCGGGAGCTCCGAGTGCCGCCACGGCACCGCCCCACCCCGTCACCCCGGCCTCGCCCCCGCCGACAATAATCGCCGTGAGCACGGCCACTCCACCTCCCGACTGCTCACCTGCTAAGTACGCATCACAAACATAACTCAGGCTTTGCTTCCCACAATAAACACTTCCTCACTATCTTTATGTTTCCAGTTACACTTACGTGATGTGGGGCACTGGTCTTCCGAGGTCAGCGTTCACGGCTAGCTCGCAACTGAGTGAGATGTTTGCCCCTTACCATGCTGAACTAGACGGGACGGCCAGTGATTCAGGTTACTGGTTTAATGTTATGGAAGTTCTTAGTTTTGTTTAAAAATTTTGGTTTAACATTTGAAGTTCTAAGACATGATAATGGTATATTAAAACGTAGTACGTGTGTGTGTGTGTATGTCAGCGGGCAGCTGGAGCCCGGAGAGCGGCGACGCGCGGCCGCACCTGCAGGTGGCGCTGCGCGAGCGCCTGCCGCTGCACGGCGTGGTGGTGCAAGGCTCGCCGCTCTACGACCAGTTCGTCACCAGCTACCTGCTGCGCTACTCCGACGACGCCGTGCTGTTCCACGACGTGCTCGATCCCGCCACCCAACAGCCTCGGGTAGAGCCTTCCCAAACACACTATCTGCCTGCTGCTACTATATTATTTTATAGCTTGCATTCAATTTAATAGCTTCACGATTAAATAAAATATACGTAACATTTGAATTGTTCTCCTTCTTTTGATTATTTACTATACTGAATCGACATCGCAGGTGTTCCGCGGCCCGGTGGACGCCAGGACGCCTCTCACACAGATAATATATCCGCCGATCGAGGCGAAGTATGTTCGTCTGTACCCTCTCACCTGGCACGGGGAAGTTTCCGTCCGGATGGAGCTCATCGGCTGTCGACAACCCGAAGTTCATTCCACAACTGAACCACTGAATACTGATCAATCTACCACCGAAGAACCAACCACTGAACAATCTACCACGGATGAGTTTACCTCAGAGAAAGTGACGAGCACTATCGCTTATGAAGCCACAAGTGTGAGTAGTGTTGTATCGCATCGTGTCGTTTCGTTTTGTATGTGTGAGTGAAGCTGACTCGTGAGTGTGTACAGCGCGAGCCGCTGGTGTGCGCGGAGCCGCTGGGCGTGGGCGCGCGGCTTCCGCTGGACCTCGTCAGCGTCAGCTCCAACGAGCGCTACAAGGAGTTCCTCGCGCTCGATCACACCCGCGGCTGGACCCCGCTCTACTCCACACCAGGGGAGTGGATCATGGTAACTAATATGATTATATTTAGAAAAATAATCGACTGATTTATACACATTCGTAGTATAATTTTGTAATGTGATAATCAGTTCAACCTGACGTCGGCGCGCAACATCACCGGCGTGATCACGAAGGGCGGGCAGCGCGGCTGGGTCAGCGCGCTGGCGGTGCAGCACGCGCGCGACCCCGCCGCCTTCAGCCGCGTCATAGACCAGCGCGGCGACCAGCGGTCAGTGCACTCTCCTCAGTGACCCGCCGTCTCGGTATACGACACCAGATCGAACTCTCAACTTATAACCGTCACAATACCATTAATTCCAGAATATACCCAGCTAACTTCGACAGCGACTCGGAAGCAGTGATCGAATTCCATCCGCCGCTGCACGCTCAGTATCTGAAGGTGCTGCCAATTAAATGGAAAAATAACATCGAAATAAGGATTGAACCTATAGGATGTTACATTCCTTATCGTAAGTATTTAAGTTTCTTGTATGTGTCCATCGGTCTTCCAAAATACGGGTACAATAACATCAAAAGTTTTAAATAGAAGAAAAACCAATAACAAAAAATGTACCTACTCCAATAGCCTGTATTGGTAGAAACAGTAGAAAGTTGATAAATGTTTGTCATAGTATGAGTAGATAAGTGTCTGGTGTTGTGTGTGCGATGTATCGTGAGTTGGCGGTCCCTCAGCGGAGAGGGAGGAGCCCTCGACGGAGCCCCCGAGCCCGAGCCCGAGCCCGGCGGGCGCGTGCGCGCGCTGCCCCGGTGCGGCCGCGGCCGGCGACTGCGACTGCGCGCCGCCGCTGCACTACGACGGAGAGAACTGCGTGCCGCGCCAGCAGTGCCCCTGCATCGTCGGATTCATGACGTAAGGACTACTATTTACTATAATACTAAAGTCCGTACTCAGAGACGTCAAATGCTTCTTTAGTAGAGATTTAATTAATGGTTTTGACATGTAACGTAGGAAAAATTACATCAATTAGTGAAATGTCGTTTTAATAGACGCCGCCGCGCCGACGTAATGGACGAGTGTGACAGTAATTATACAAAATAAATGTATAGAAAAATTTACAATGAAAGCATTGTGATAGATAATTGTTGAATGGGCGCGGTCTGTATGTGCCAGGTACCCGGTGGGGTCCGTGTTCCGCGGCGAGGAGTGCGTGGAGTGCGTGTGCAAGCTGGGCGGCGTGGCCGCCTGCGCGCCGCTCCGGACCTGCGCGTGCGACCCGCAGGCCGTGAGTCACTCATCAAAGACACTTCGCTGCTTGTCCGACCCTTTGCCATGTTTACATCTTTATAAATGAAGCTGACGGAACTTAAATTGGATTACCCTATGGGCAGAACCCGAACAGCGTGGCTAAGCTGGACAAGTCGAGTTGCGAGTGCGTGTGCGAGGAGTGCACCAACGGCACGCTTGCGTGCTCGAGCGGCTCGTGCCTGCCGGTGGCGCGCTGGTGCGACGGCCTGCAGGACTGCCCCGAGGACGAGCTCAATTGCCGCCCGGACGCCGCGCCCACCACGCTGCGGTCGTTGAACATGGTCACGCTAGCCGCTCCTCCCCCGACCCCTAGCACCACCACCACCACCACTACTGTTGCACGTGAGTTACGGCAACTAGTCCTAGAATTGGATGTATCACCGGAAAACTGTACACGCCGTTGGTTTATAATCCAACTAGATAGATTATCGGTATTAGAAACGGTCGACAGATAGAAAACTCAACAAACCATTCACAATTTGACACATTTTTTTTCTTTAGTAACTTAATTCCCTGTAGGTTAGGTAAGATTTTTTAAATATTTCACATCTATCAACGCAACATAAGAAACTAGTCCAACCAGCGCGCTATTTGATGAAAGTTCGTAGTTTTACGATTTGCTTTAGTCATTTATGAACTTTCGAAATATTATGCATTAGATTGTAGTTCTTGTCGACAGATAGTTCACAATATGTCGACAGTTCATAATCTTACTAGTAAGGTACGGTACTAGTAACCAGCGGGTGCTTACAATATTCCAGTGTCATCTGCATGGAATCAGTTATTGATTGCACCGACAGCTACCCCGTCGCTAACCGGGCCCCCTATAACTTACTTTAAGCAAGCTACAATAGACGTTTACGATATTTTGACTACGCCGTAGCATAGCCTTAGCACGTACCATCTACACATCAGCGTCGTACCGCTTGTGACTACTATAATTGTGTTACTTTTCTATCTATGTATGTACTACACTGTGGCGTCAACCTATATTTCCGGTGCATGGTGTTGGTATTCGGCAGTATAACTTTAAACCAAACAGCTCGAACTAATGTACTTATAATTGTGTGATTCTAATTATATATAATTTGATTAAAACCAGCACCCACGTGCCCAGTGGTAGAATGCCCGCCAGGGTACAAAGTGTACTACGCGAGTTCGCGGCCGCGCTCCACGTGGTACTTATCAGACCTGCCTCCGCCGAGACCGCGCTACTCCTACCAGGGGTACCACAAGGGAGGATACACAAAACGAGGTTACTCAAAAGGGGGATTCTCCAAAGGTGGATTCTCTAAAGGAGGATTCATCAGTAAGTAAAGTAGACACTAAAACAAATAAATCAAAATCAATAAAAGTTTAGTTTGTCACAATACTGAGTGTCTATCGTGTAGATCCACTCGGAGCAGCGGCGCAGTCGTTCACGTTGGAGAAGCCGTCCGGAGCGAGCGCAGCGGCCGCGGCGCCGGCGCCCGCGCCCGCCTGCCAGCAATTCAAGTGCATGCCGCCGGTGCCGCCCTTCCACCGACCCGGCGTCACACCCGAACCTATCGTCTGCTCCGTCGCCACCTGCCCCAAGGGATACACGCTCAAGCTGGAAACACTCAAGACTGGCTTCACCAAGTGCCCCCAGTAAGTGTGTCAGTTGGGGGTCTCTCTCGGGGGAAGGGTAGACACTAAACAGAGGTACGGAGCGTGACATGTGCGCTGTGCTGCAGGTACGAGTGCGAGCCGCCCGCGGAGCGCCCGGCCTGGTGCAACGTCACCGGCCGCACCTTCAACACCTTCGATGGCGCCGAGTACAAGTACGACGTCTGCTTCCACATCCTGGCTAGAGACAACCGGCTTGACTCTTGGACTGTGCTCGGTATTATTTTTTACTAACACCATTCATTAGCCATTACATTTTTTTATTGATTTTGTTTAATTACAGTTATCATGTCGCTTATGTATATTATCTGTTTATAGTTCGCAAGAAGTGCCGCGATGAAGGTTGCTGGAACGAGTTATTGGTGCACCAGGACGACGAGCTGATAGTGGTCATGCCGAGCCTGATGATCGAGTACAACAACTACCAGTACACCGTCGAGCAGACCAGCAAGATCTGCTTCCAGAGGAACAGCTTCGACGTGGCGCGCCTGGGGGACGGCGTGCTCGTGCGCAGTCGCCGCTACAACTTCACCGTGCTTTACAACAAGGACGGAGACGTCAAAATAGGCGTAAGTTACTGAGATTCACTCATTTACCCGCACGTATGTACACGTAATAATATTCGAAAAGTCCGGATGAAATATAGATTGGTAGAGAGAAAAATAATTAGGATCTTTTGATTCATTCATTAGCGTTTAAATGTTTTAAAATTGTAAACACAGTATATTATATTGAGTGAGTGATACAGGTGGTCGCGTCGCTGCACCTCGGCCACGTGGACGGGCTGTGCGGCGCGTACGACGGCGCCGTGGCCACGGACCGGCGGCTGCCCGACGGCCGCGCCGCCGCCACGCTCGAGCAGTTCGGCCGCGCCTGGCAGCGCCCCGGCATGCCCAGCGACGCCTGCGCGCCCCACGTCACCAACGAGCGCAAGCAGAAGAGAGTCTGGGAACTCTGCGATGTCATCACGTATGCTTTCTCTTACATCTCAGTTCATAGTACCATGGTATAATTTTATCATATATGATGTTATTAACGTATTACTACGGGTTTTTCGCGGCACAGAAATTTGTTTTGGGAAGTAAAACACTTTGATTTCCCGACGTTTCGACTGGATTGCACTACTTGTGGTTGCGACTTAAAATATTGGGAGTTACCGCTATGATCAAATGCTAGCTAGGTGTTCCAAGTTGAATTGAAACTACCCCCTGATGTTCAATATTAGAAAAATGCGCGTTCCCATTAGGCTGACACACAACACTAACAGTATCCTTGCACTTGGTCTTTTGGGCACGGCGCATACACTTGTTACTTATTGTTGATTCCAAGCAGCAGAGATATTTCCAATCTTGTCCCCTTTCACGTAAGGTAAGAACGCCGGTTGTCGGTTCGCCTCCGGGTGTTTCATTCTAATGCGCCATTCATTGTACCTCCTGGACATATTGTAGCTCGTTCTGTACATGTTCAGGGTCACATACATTATGGGCTCTGGATGAGCGGGATGGTAGTACGATGCAGCATTCAGGTATCTGTCCGAGTGTGTCAGTTTCCGATATACGATATGAGCTAACGTACCATCAGGTCTTGCCATGACTTTTAATCTAGGAATGCTAACGATTTGTTTTCCTCCAACTCTTATGTGAACCTGATTTTGTGATGAAGGCAGTTCATATCGTTTGCATAGTTTTATACAACACTAGCAGCGCCCCGCGGTTTTAACCGCGTTGTGCCCGTTCCCGTGGGAATTTCGGGATTTTTTTTACATAAAAACCTTCCTCTTGAATCACTCTACCTATTACAAAAAACCGAAAACCGAAATGTGTAAAAATCGAGAAAGATTAAAAAAGGCTTATAGATAATATCCAGCCATTAATAAATATTTGATGAGTTTGGAAACTTATTTTCCGGTGGTAGAAATGATTATGAATGAAAGTGTTGTTGTGTGAGGCAGCAAGGAGCCGTGGTCGGAGTGCGGATCGGTAGTCAGCCTGCACAAGTGGCGCAGCATCTGCCTGGAGAAGGTGTGCGAGTGCTCGGCGCGCAGCGGGCGCTCCGAGGAGCAGTGCCGCTGCGAGGTGCTGCAGCAGCTGGCGGCCGAGTGCCTGGCTGCGGCGCCCGCGCCCGCTCCCGACCTCTCCGCCTGGAGACTACTCGCTGACTGCCGTTAGTAGCCTCTCCTATATGCTTGATGGTCTTGTTTTGTTCAATATTTATAATATGAGGTATGTTGTTTAGCGGCCAGTTGTCCGGCGCCGTTGGTGCACTACGACTGTTACCGGCGCAGCTGCGAGCCGGCGTGCGGCGCGGCGTGGAGCGAGCGCTGTGAGCCCAGCGTCGGCGCCTGCTTCCCGGGCTGCTTCTGCCCCGCCGGCACGCTGCGCGACCACGACCGCTGTCTGCTACCGCACGAATGTCTTGACTGTACGTCAAACAGGCAAACACAAATGCTCGATAATTTACTCCTCAATGTCAGCTTTAAAAACCCCTAGTACATACAGTACCTGTGCATATTAAAGGTTTTGTACGGACTTACATAATTACAAAATGTAAATAGTATTGTGTATTTAAAAATTAAAATGATATTGTTTTTTGTAAATTACCAACATACACACAGTACATACAATTTTGCCTGATCATTAACATCTCGTCGTGTTGTATATAAACCAGGCACTTGCACCGGGGCCGGCTCACCTGCCACCTACGAAACGTTCGAGGGCGACGAGCTCCCACCGCTGGGCAACTGCACGTACCTCGTGTCACGAGACACCAACCGCACTGGATACCACAAATACCAGGTCTCGACCTCACGACACCATTTCATTGACGTTTCACACCACACACGTTCTTATTTGTCGTTTATTATCGCCAGGTGTACGCTACGAACGGGCCCTGCGGAGACAAGTCATCGCTAGTGTGCACGAAGGCCGTGCACGTCGTGTTTGGCGAGCACTTGCTCCAAGTCACCCGGGCTCCTCACGATGAAGAAGTAAGATTCCGTGAACTTCACGGTGTACATACGTAACTCCAAGCATTGTGTTGGAGCGGGTGACGTGAATAATAATTAACAATGCATAATATATGAGTGATGTTCACGTTCGTGTGTATAGATGATCGCTACGCTGGACGGGAGGGCGGTGGTCCAGCTGCCGGCGGTGGACGCGTGGGGTGCGCTGCGGCGCGAGGGCCGCGACCTGCTGCTGGCGCTCGCCGAGCTGCACCTCGAGGTGACTGCACACCGCCAGTCCGCTGGCTCGTGGTTAGGTTGGCGCCGCCGTGTGCTACTGACGCGTCTCGGGTGTACAGGTGCAGGTGTCGCCGCCGCGGCTGCGGGTGGCGGTGCGCGCGGCCTCCGCGGTGCACGGCGGCCGCACCGAGGGGCTGTGTGGGGTGTGCGCCGGCGCTGCCGCCGGCCTGCTCGCTGCCGACCATAACATCACCACCGACATCGAAAAGGTCATTTCATAACGCTATCTACAATAATCTTAGCTTACAGTTCAAATAAGATTCCATTTGATATGCATTTATAAATTAGTTGCTGTTATTACTATCCTTCATTATGGTTTATTTCAGTGGTCACTATAGGTAGATGATGTTAGAATTTACGACTATAATAATGTCACTTCGAAAACAAATAAAGTAAATATTGTTGAAATATAGTTCAGCAAGAGTTGGCAAGCGTCAGAAAACGCAGTGGCGGCGTTGGGCGGCGAGGCGAGCGCGCAGTGCGACGCGCCGCCGCCTTCCCCCGCGCCGCCGCCCTGCCTCGAGGCGGATAACTCCACCTGCCTCGCGCTGCTCGACCCGCAGAGATTCGGGAAGGTATCACTCGACGGCACTATATAGCTGGTGGGTCGGGTTTGGCGTAGTATGCTCTGTATCCTGATTGTGTGTCGCCAGTGTCACCCTCTTGTGGAGCCCGAAATGTTCGTGGAGGCGTGCGTGTCGGAGGTGTGCGCGGGCGGCAACGCGTGCGACTCGCTGGAGCGGTACGCGGTGGCGTGTCGCGCGCAGCGCGTCTGCCTCGCCTGGCGGGAGCCGCTTTGTCCGCTGCAATGGTAGGTATTCGCCCCGCGCGTTCTCGTCCCTATGCCTCGAATGGTGACGTACACGTGTTGTATCTTCTGTGCAGCGAGGCCCCGCTGGTGTTCCACGCGTGTCTGGAGTGCGAGCGCTCCTGCGCCGACCCCCGCGAGCCCCCGCCCTGCCGCGAGACGCCGCGCGAGGGATGCTTCTGTCCGCTCGGGAAGGTGCGCTCTTTCAATACCTTAAGTATTTTACTCTATAGGTAATATCTACCAACATAAGTAGGTACCATTTTAATAATATTGAACAAGAACGTACGCCTCGGTGGTCTTGTGGAATGTGCCTGCCAAGACTGATCTTCAATTCTCGTGTCGAGTGAAAACATGTTTCCTACTTTTCAAACATGGCTCGACCTTGAGATCACCAACCCGCATTAGGCAAGCGTGGTGATTACGCCGTATCCTCCTCGCTGTACTGACTGATATCTTCAGTGAGATGAGAGACCTTTGCCGAGCTGTGGGACATTACAGGCTATACAAGGCTCAGTTCTTGGAAGTTTACTGTTTCTAATCACCGTTAATGACATATCACAGTGTTTCTTCTATAGTCAACTTCTTTGCTTCGCTGATGATATGAAAATATTCCATCCTATCAAGTCACTCTCGGATGTCGCGGAGCTCCAATCAGATTTAAATCGTTTGTCATATTGTCACAAGAACAAACTTGATTTAAATCCAGCTAAATGTTATAAAATCACATTTACGCGCAAAAAGCATGTAATTCCATCAACTTATCAAATAAATAAATCAAAGATTGTAACTAAGCGGGATCTGGGCGTTATTCACGACACTAAACTACTGTTTGATAATCACGTAGATTCTATTGAAAGTAGGACTTACAAGTCACTAGGTTTCCTGATGAGAAGTTCGCAGGAGTTCAAACGTGCCAAGACTATTGAAGGACTATTGATAGGATTGAAGGGATCCAAATGAAATTTATTAAATTTCTATGTTTTAAATTAAAAATTTCATATTCATCTTAACATTATTTAAAATTGTGTACAAAATTCCACTTCCTGCCATTGTCCCAGCGCAGAAACATCGCTGATATATCTCTTGTTCTAGCACAAATCAATAACAAAATTGACTGTTCTGCCCTTCTTTCTAAATTAACTACTATATAAAAATAAGTCGGGTTTTCCTCCCTGGCGCTATAACTCCAGAACGCATGAACCGATTTCCACGGTTTTACATTCGTTGGAAAGTCTCGGGCTCTGTGAGGTTTATAAGGAATAAAAATCTCAAAATTCCCACGGGAACTGGGGCGCTGCGGGTGAAACCGCGGGGCAAAGCTAGTTCCTTATAAGTCTTCAAGACATTATATGTAGTATAGACCGTTACATTCAATGCATGCCAGTACCAACTACCGTCAAAATTCTTTTATTATTAGAGCAAGTAATGGTCTTAGTCAATTTTGTAAACGTTTAGATCTAGATATATTTAATACGAAAATATCTACAGCATAAGGTTATTGAGTTTAGAGTTTTTCGAACAATAGGTGTCTCCTGTTCATGGAAGCCTATTATTATTATTATTTTGTAGACGACCTACTTTGTACAAATGTACCTATATATTTCTTGTTATTATATCGCTAAATAGTAAAATATCAGCTTCAATAGACTGCTCTAGTTGCTAGTTTTAATAAGTTATGCGTGGGTATCTGTAACTGGCTGCTGTATATCAATAGTATAACTCAGGCTTATTATGTAACTTGCTGTTGATACTCCTAAAAACAAATAAATAAATAAATACTTATTTTTACTTTTAACAAATGTTTTGAACTGACAGGTGCGTGTGAACAACACGTGCATGGAGCCCAGCAAGTGCTTCCCGTGCGACGCGGAGAGAGCGCACTACGCGGGCGACGAGTGGCAGGTGACGTGCGACACTACTGTACAGTACGTCGTATGTATGAATGAGAGGAGTCGACAGCTCACCAGTGTGTGTGTACGTGTGTACAGGAGGACGCGTGCACGTCGTGCTCGTGCACGCTAGTGGAGGGCGAGGCGCGCACGTCGTGCACGACGCGCGCGTGTGCGGCGCCGCCCTGCGCCGCCCCGCTGCGCCTGCGCACCGTACCACCCGCCCCTGGCGACTGCTGCCCCACTTATCTGTGTGGTTGGTTTTTATTATAACCTCATTGCCTTTTGCCTATACTATCATTATAAAGACGTAAATTAATAATTATTATTTTGAAAGACGGATGCCCATTTTTGACCTGGCAATGTATAGAAATGACATAATTATATCTTAAAATAATGCGAATATATTTGTGTATTAAATGCGCGTATTAAGTTAAAAGAAACGCAGGAATAAATTATATTCCTTTGATTCTTTATACTTATTCAGAACTATAGTTAAAATTATTGCATGGTTGAGAACGCATCTCAAATGTCAACTACTTCACTATGTTCCATTCTACGCATTGCTTCTTGACAAAACAATGTATTCAACTCTATTTCAAGTATTGAAATATTCATTTCATATTTTTCAAACATTTTCTGTGGTGGTTTTTATAATATCCAGACTAATCTATATCTTGTTCTATACTTATAATAAAACTGTAAAATGATATGAAATATATATATATTTATTTACAGTGGAAGAGCCGAAAACGATAGTGTGTCCAGAGCCGAAGAGATTAGAATGCAGTTACGGGCAGGAGCTGAAGCAGAGGAGCGGCCCCGAGGGCTGCGCCGCACTGGTGTGCGGTGAGTGACGCCGCGCCGCCACGACTCGCGCCTGCTGCCTTCTCTTCATGTCTTAATTCGGGTTGTGTGTGCAGAGTGCGTGCCGGCGGCGCAGTGCCCGCCGCTGGCCGCGGGCGCGCCGGCGCCGGGCGCGCGCCGCGAGCTGGACGTGGCCGGGTGCTGCCCGCGCGCGCGCGACGTCTGCGACGCCGCGCTGTGCCCCGCGCCGCCCGCCTGCGCGCCACTGCTCCTCCGCTCCGTTAACATCTCCACACAGTGTTGTCCTGAACACTCTTGTGGTCATTATGTTTTGTTTACCCTCGTTCGTTACAAAATAAGCCCGTCGCATGCTATCAAACATGACAATGGATCATAATGGAAACGCTTTAAATAATCTTATCTTATCTTTTGTCTTGTTTTCTAACAGAACTACCGAAGGGCAAGTGTTTGGTGAAGCTGGAATGGGAAGGTTTGCCCTCGGGCGGGGAGCGGGCCCGGGAGAAGCCGGAGGAAGTTCTGAAGGACTCAGAGGAGAAGTGGCAGGACGGGCCGTGCCGGCGCTGCGCGTGCGCGGCGGGGGCGGCCGCGTGCCAGGTGCAGGCGTGCCCCGCGTCGCCCCGCGACCCCGAGCGGGAGCTGCGCGCGGTGCACGACCCCTACACCTGCTGCCCGCGCTATGAACACGTCGCCTGCAGAGACAAACTCGCTGTCTACCAAGTACATACGACACACACTATAACGAACGATCTACACTCTCATTAACTTTTATATTTAACGTTAACCTGTAAATGTAATGGATGGTTTATAGGTGAACGAGAGTTGGGTGTCGTCGGAGAACGCGTGCGTTAAATACACGTGCACGGAGGTGGAGGAGGGCCGGCTCGAGAAGGTCACCACCGTGCAGAGCTGCGACACGCAGTGCCGGCCGGTCAGTGCACCGCGAGCTACACGAACACGACATCAACTGCAGGTCGATGTAACCTAATACCACGTTGAAATCACAGGGTTGGGACTACGTGCAGTCCAACGTGTCGGGCGAGTGCTGCGGCGCGTGCGTGCCCGTGGCGTGCGTGGTGGAGGGCGCGCTGCGGGACGTCGGCAGCGCGTGGAGCTCGCGTGACCACTGCCACCACTACACCTGCGTGCAAGTCAACGGGACGGTCGGTGATACAACAAGGGTGAACTGAAGGACTGAACGGCAACCACAGAATAACACTATGCATAATGTCTTCATTTCAGGTTCAAGTAGAAGGGACGAACGAGACCTGCCCGGAGGTCTCCGAGGCGGTGAGGAAACAGTTCGTTCTCGACGAGGATAAAATCCCCGGGAAGTGTTGTCCCGCGCTCCAGCGCCTTGCTTGCAGGGATGGAAATAATATTTACCAGGCATGTAATTTTAAAGAGGCCCCCAGACGGGCTATACTTTTGATGAAATATGTGGCTACAACATTGCCGACTATATCCCGGCAATACTAAAAACATTTTAATGCAGCATATGGCTGGAAAATGTATATCTCGGCAATATTTCTGAAGCAGTATATGGCTCATTATTTTGTCTTTACATGGGCTACATACATAGCTAGTATGGCTACAATGGCTGACGAACTCATACGCGTTGCAGCAGCTTACATTGTTTTAAAAGCAAAGTCGAAACCAAAAAAACCAAGAAAAATGTTGATTCGACCTTATTTTAATAAGCGTGATACGATAGATATTTTAAATCTGGAAATTAACTATTAATTCCACAATTGAGGGTACAAATGCACTTCATTGATGAAATCAATTATTTTTTCATTTGACCATGTACCAGTCATTTTGATCCGTATTTTAATTTAAAACCTCAAACTTTAAACACGCACCCGAACCAAACTAAACTAAACAAACACGAACATAGCTACTCTACTCGAACGAGTCGCGGCAAACTTAACGTAGCATGAAAAAGGGACGCACTTATGCCGTAAAGCGAGACAACAATAAAAGTGGCTGAGAAATATTGCAGTATTTTCGATTGCGAAGCGATTACTCCGGCTATATAGGCGGGACCCTAAACATTCATCGGCTATACTAAAAATATGTGACAACATATCCGGGATATACTAAAAATATTGCAGAGTGTTGCAGAGTCTAGCCGTAAATGCTGGCTGATGATGCCGGCCACACTATTTTGATTTTTTGATTTTTGATTAGATCTGATATAACACACACTCCACTTAAATTGCCAACCACGAAAAATATGGAATGTATAGGCATTAGCTTAGACTTATCAAATAAACCTGTTACTTTTGTAGCTGCTTATCAGTCACCAAATTTGCCCCTACTTACCAATGATCTAACGTCCATTATGGCTGCCTACCCAGCTACTATTATTATGGGTGACATAAATGCCAAACATCGCTATTGGCATTGCACCACCTCCAACACTCACGGTCAAATATTGTATGATCACATGATAAGTAATAACTATGATATTTACGCCCCATCAACACCTACATTGACTCATTACCATGATACTTACACTCCATCAACTCCAGATATTATCCTAGCTAAAAATGTGTTCACAATCAATGATCCCCTTACCTTGACCCGACTATCTTCCAACCATCTGCCTGTAGTATTTAGTGTTGATGGTGAAATTGCTAGACAGCCCCGTATCACTTACAACTATGCTAAAGCCTGCTGGGACAAATATCGAACGCACATCAACTCTAACATCCCTCTAACCTCTGTTGCCTTTACCTCAATTGAAAGTATAAACTCGGCTGTGGATAAACTCACAAGCACTATACTTGCTGCCCGTGAGATAAGTGTCCCAAAAATAACAACTACAGGAACCTTTAAGCTCCCTAGGCGTTTAAAAACCTATATAAAGCGTAAAAACAACCTTCGACGCCAAGCGATAAAAGAACCGGATCCAGCCAAACGAAAGTTACTATACGCTAAAGTAAACAATATGCAGGACACAATAAAGTCTAATCTTACTCGACTTAATGACCACGTGTGGAATAATAGATTAGCTAAAGTAGATAATCCAAGTTCAGACATCTGGCGGGTTGTCAATTCCATTAAAAACAAATCGATAAATATACCACCCCTAAAGACGAACGCAGGAACTGTCACGACCTCTATCGCTCAGCAATGTGAAACATTGGCGGACGCTTTTCTCAGTAATATGAACCTAACAAAAAACTGGGTAGTAGATCCTGATACCGATGCTGAAATAAGAAATTCCTTGTCCTTACTTGAAGAAACATCCAGTAATGAGCCCATTGAGTACGCTCGGCCAAAAGAAATCCGTCTTCTCTTAAACAAACTCAAAACCAAGAAGGCCCCTGGAGCTGACGGTCTACATAACGTACTGCTTAAAAACATCCCCCAAAAATGTTTAGTATATTTAACTAAAATAATAAATGGCTGCTTATCGCTTCACTATTTCCCCAAATTATGGAAAATTGCTAAGATCTTACCGATTAAGAAACCTGGTAAAGATGGAACTATCCCTACCAACTATCGCCCAATTAGTCTGCTACCGAGCATAAGCAAAATTTTTGAAAAAATCATTCTTACTCGCCTTTTAAAAGCCACAGAACATATTTTAATACTTGAACAATTCGGTTTCCGCAAACTCCACTCGACAACACAGCAATTGGCCAGATTAATTGAAATAATTGCCCGTGGGCTGAATGAAAATAAGAGTACAGGCATGATACTACTAGATATAGAAAAAGCATTTGATACAGTCTGGCACGAAGCTTTACTTCATAAACTCATTGTCAATAAAGTTCCCATATACCTAATTAAAATGATAAAAAATTACTTACGTAATCGCTTCTTCTCAGTTTTTATAGGAACACAATGCTCAAATCCCAAATTGATCCCTGCTGGCGTCCCGCAAGGATCAATCCTTGGCCCGTTTCTATTCATCCTGTTCCTAAACGATATTCCTAAACATCCTCTAACAAATCTAGGTATCTACTGCGATGATGCAGCATCTTTTACTACATCTGATGATATAGATATTATTATTTGGCGTCTGCAATTTGCCTTAAAATCACTAGTAAATTACTTTACAAAATGGAAACTCAAACTAAACACTTCAAAAACGGAAAGTATATTATTCTCTCGAAAACGTGCTTTACCTAATAGATTAGTCAAAATTGATGGTTACTCAATACCATGGAGTAAAAATGTGAAGTATCTAGGAGTGCAGCTGGACTCCAAAATTAATTTTATAAATAATACCGAATACCTATGTACTAAAGGTATAAAAGCCCTTAATGCACTCAGTCCCTTATTAAACCGCAAAAGCAAATTGAGCGCCATAACAAAAATGCGAATTTATACTGCACTTGTAAGGCCGTGCCTTACTTATGCAGCCCCAGCCTGGTGCAGCATCACCGACTCAAATTATGTAAAGTTGCAACGAGTCCAAAATAAAGCCCTCAAAACTGCTTATAATACTCCATTGCGAACGAACTTAAGAATTTTACACCAAAAAATTAATTATCCATTTATAAAAGATTATATATTAAACTTGTCTCGTAAATTCTACTTATCAAATAAATCACATAATAATAAACTCATAGCAAAAATTGGCTCCACCACAATTGACAACAAACCTTATCGACAAACCTACAACCATTACCGCTTGCCCCATCACTACTTCCTACCTAATAGATAACGCAAGCTCGCTCACCAGCTGATCGGCGCGCACTACGAATGTTCCGGCTTACCCTCAAATTTTTTATTTGTATTGTTTTTATCCAAATAAACTAATATATTACTTATAATTACTTTAACATTATACCTAAATGGTTTTAAATGACCATTTTAAATACGTTACATATACTTACTTACCGTGATGAATGCACAAATAAAAATGTATGTCGTAAATTAATCAAAATTTACGTCAAGTTATTTGAATAGTTTCATTCACCAACTCATGTCTTAAATAGATCATAAATATATATTGTAAAATTGTTTTAAAAAGGTGTTCTCAGCCTGTGAAACAAGCTTTTTGTATGTTAGAATACGATTAGAATAAGATCTTTTTGTATTACTTTGTTTATATTATATCAATAAAGACTTTTAAAAATCAAAAAAAAATCACTTAATTCAACCAACAGGAAGGTCAATCGTGGGCATCGTCACCGTGCATGAACAAGACGTGCTTGCGCGTGCAGGGCGAGCTGAGCGTGTCGACGAGCGTGCAGCGGTGCGAGGAGACATGCGTGCGCGGGCAAGAGCTGCAGGCGCCGCGCGCCGGGCGCTGCTGCGGTGCATGCCGGCCGGCGCAGTGCGCGGTCGGGGAGCGCCTGCACGAGCCGGGTGAGTGCCGCCCCCGCCTGACCCATGAGTGACACTGTGTGGTGTTCGCCTGACCGCGTGTGTGTCGCAGGCTCCCATTGGTCGTCGGCGGACAACTGCACGTCGTACTCGTGCGAGCGCGTGGGCGACGTGCTGGCTGTGGTGTCGGCGCGCATCGTCTGCCCCGATGTCTCCGGCTGCCACCCGCGACACCTGCGCAATGACTCCTGCTGCCTCCGCTGCGACCAGCCGCCGGAGTCACACAGTAAGCATCTTCACATGCCTGACATTACCGACTTGCCTAGACTCTTTAGTGCTGTCATATAACGTTGATCAAACCGAACCCAGGGTGATATTGCAGTTGAAATCGCCCAGGGATTCAGGTATCCCATATGAAGTGCGGATGTATTTTTGTGTAAAGTGGTGTAACACTTCAGGTACATGCGTTCCGGTGGCCATCCCGCTGAACGAAACGGTGGGGCTGGTGCGCGTGACGGTGCGCGGCGAGACGTGCGTCAACGAGCAGCCCGTGCCGGGGCTGCGCGAGTGCCGCGGCGCGTGCCACTCCGGCGCCTTCTACAATACACGTGAGATACACACACATATACACTGCACACACCTACTACTACTCTTTATTATAATATATCTAATACAACTATGTACTACCAGGCCTCCGTCACTCCATGTACTTGCGCGCTATAATTACCTACCGCCCGGCCGAGCGGTCTCGGGCCCTCTGGGGCCCAATTCAGTGTGGTTGCCGCAAGCGAAGCCACAGATTACTAAATAGTTACTACGTAGCTCTGTTTTAGAATATTAGTTTAGCGATGCGTCGCCAATTTAATTTTATCGAAGAGGCAGCCCTGCGATTGCTGTGGGATCGCGCGGTGCGAAGCAATCACAACTGTACGCTTGAAAATTTAGGCACATTTTAGCGTGCAGCGGTTGCTGACGCGACGGAGTAGGCAATTATAGCAGTAGGTATTGAACATTTTCTTCAGAGTGAAGTATCTGTTACGTAGTAACTATTTAGTAATCTGTGGTACTACTACTACTTAACTTATCCTACTAATATTATAAATGCTAATTGTGAGGATGGATGAATGGAGGTATGTATGTTTGTTACTCTTTCCCGTAAATAACTATTAGACGAGTTTGGATGAAACTTTACAATAATATAAGTTATACAAGCTCTGTGAATACAACAGAATAACACATAACATTTTATCCCGAAATTTGTTGTGATGACATTTTGACGACAATTGATAAGTAAACATTTTTTTTTAAAGATCTTCGATCAACAATACACAACAAAATTAATTATTTAAGATCGTTAGCTTGGCAGCAATGCACATCAATATTTTTTCCTCTAAGTAAGTATTTTATTTATGATCAAGAATTTTAGGTTAGGTTAATTAGAGTATGACAAACAAAATTGAAATGTGTAATTATAAATCCCACCAAAAACATAAATGTAAAAAAGGAGAGCCAAGTTCAATACAAAAATTATGCTTGGCTATGGGCTTCGCCGCAAAAAGAATGGAGATCTAAATGAGTGCCAAGTTGTAGGCAAAATCCCAATATGTATTAAACTCTATTTCTTCTCTTTATTGGTACATCTTTTACATCTTTTATATGACTCATCGTTGGCCGGTTGTTGAGCGCAAATGGCTTTTTTTTATGGGGACACCACTTATTTTTTTCTTAACTTTACGTTTATATTGCAATTAAATAGCAAATATAATAATACATATATTGGGATAGTTTCAAATATCTGCTTGAAACGGTTCCACGGCTGAAATAAAAATAATTAAAAAAATTATCGGGATTATTTTATTTTTAGATTTTTTCTTACACGCTTATCCTTCTAGGTCATCTGGAAGTAGGTTAGGTTAGCGACGGACTCGTGGTCACACCGTTTTGCTACACCAGTGTGACTACGAGTAATTTATTTTCCTCGTGTTTACACTACTCTGAAAAGGATCGCACTTGACTGAATAGTAGGTATGTAGTGAAGTGCCCGATAGATAAATTAATTACGATAGACAACCGTAGGTTAACCGTAGGTTAGGTTAAGTTTTTTTTTTTTGTGAATGTTTCATTAATTACTGTTGATCACACCGCAGTGTGACCACGAGGAAAATAAATTACTCGTAGTCACACTGGTGTAGCAAAACGGTGTGACCACGAGTCCGTCATCGTTAGGTTTAGGTACTAGGTATATGTCAGTCAGTCAGTCAGTACTATTTACGAGTTTTGACCTTCATATCTTTATAATCGTTTCAGCTAGCTTCATGAAATTTTGGCTTCTAAATGTCCTAATTGATAATTAAACACACGTAGTTCAATGTGTTTAAGTTCAATAAGGGTTGAGTTATAGAAGGGTCAAAAGTGGCACCAAGTGGTTCGTGTAATATTACACTCGGCGCTGTCTAGCAGTTCCTTTGCTTGAACTTGACTTGACACGCTACCGCGTGTCTAGAAACCAGACTCGGCATCAATGGACAGGCACCCTAAACGTCCAGTTAACAGTCAGGTTTGACAATAAAATGGTAACAAGTTGTCAAAGATTTGTTGGCGAAAAGGCAAGACGAGCTGTTGAGTAGAGAGTAGTGGGGACTGGGGAGTGAAGGTAACACGAGTAAGTGAGGTGGTGTTGTCGGTGTGTGGCAGAGCGCGGCGTGCATGAGGTGTCGTGCGAGTGCTGCGCGCCGGCCGCGTTCGGCGCGGTGAAGGCGCGCGTGCAGTGCGCGGGCGGCGCGCGCGCGCACCGCGTCGCCTCGCCCACGCGCTGCGCCTGCGCACCCTGCGCCGACGCTGCGCCGCCCGTGCCCTTACTCACGGATGCATCACTCACGCATGAGCACACAGGTTGGTATAACACATTCAATTTTTATAAAAATTAAGTTTAGTTGGACAACCCTGTCGTTCAAACCCTGATAGTATAGACCGGCTAAAAGTCTCTAATATAAGTCATGAGTCAAACCGGAGCCGATAATCGAACATATTGGCAGTACGGAGTACTGAATAAGGTCACCCACCCATAACGTTTGAGTAAGACGTTTAGTTAACATTCGCACTCAGTGAAATACGCCCGCCACAGAAAATAACGTTGAATTGTTTGTCGGTGTGTGTGCAGGGCGGGCCGAGGGCTCCAGCCGCTCCACCGCAGCCGACGACGATGTCATCCCGCAGATATTCCATCGGTTCGGAGAGTTCAACGACTGAAACAATCACCTTACTGTCAAATGATAATGCACTTCAATAAATTCAAAATAAAGCAAAGTTATGTTTCATTGACACCCCTCCATATAATGTAATTCTGAATCATGTTCTAATTACGTAGATGTAATCCAGAATGAACGACATTGACATAACACAAAAACAAACCCAACAGTCCCCTCACCCACGGACTGACCACATAATCTTTTTTGCCTCACATATTTAAGATTCAGTATGGTTTTTTATCTTGGTTGAATCCACACTGAACATACTCCTTCAGAACACAATAGTATAAAATATTTATTTTTAAAGTATCATGTTGTGTTGCGTCTATTGTGTTTAATGAGTAAACTTCCGACGTCTGAAGATTTGTGGAATTTGATCTGACAACAAACGACACAACATAAGGAGGCTGCGGCTGAGAGGAGCCGCAGAGAGGTCTCGAGCGGGCGGCGCGCGGACGACAGCATCGCTCAGCAGACACGCGCGGGACACGGCTGGGACGGACACTGAGACGGGACATGGGGCGCCTGGTGCTGCTGATCGCCGTGGCGACGCTATCCGCGGTGCACGTGAGTCAACACGCCATTCAAAGTAAAACAAATTACTTATAAATAATTATGACTTTCAGCTAACTTCCGTTCCCTTATATTCCGATTTTTTTTATTGATTTAATTTTGTTTGATTGGACAGGCCGCCATTCCGGGGGCGTTCTACTGGAGGCCGCGGCTGCGGCTCGACTTGGCACAACCGGGAAAGGGTAGGTTCGACAACCAGTGGATACAAGGAACGGATGCGGCACTGGCTTGGCGTTTTTGTGACGCGAGTGTGGTGTGTTTACAGAACACCAGCGGCATGCGGCGACAGCCAAGAACGTGAAGGCAGGGCTGGTGGTGGCGATCGATGGGTACCGCGCGGGCACCGTGGTGCTGGCGCTGGCGGCCGGGCCGGCGGATTTGCACCCCGCCGAGGGCCACCTGCTGGCCCGCCCGCATTTTTACCAAGACGTCTACCGGTGGTTGCTGCGCCATCTCAGCCTGTCAGTACCCGCGCTACGCACACATGTTTATATATATTGTATGACTCTGAACCGACAATTATTATCAGTTCCCAGCATTCCACCGAATTCCTTTGAACGCTATGCTGACTGATGAGTGTCGAGAGTGAACAGTATACTAACATTGACCCCAACCGTGTCCGCAGGTACCCGACGTGGCTCGGCAACGAGGACAACAACTACATGGCGGCGCACCGCGTCTGGGAAAAGCGCTTCCATTACCAGACAAGCAAATTGCCGCCATTTTTTAAAAAGTTCATTCCTTGGATATCTGATGACGATTGGAGTCGAGAAAGATTTCAAAACGTTTTGTACGACTACTATGCGCGCAACGTGTTCAGAAGATACAATAGACACCCCACAAAGAAATTCAACGACAAGAAACCATACGACTCTCAGATATCAAACCCCTCGGTGCAGTCGACCGCAAATCACCGATTTATAATTGACGTTTGATAGGATATGTACTTTGTGTAGTATTGTATCCATGACATCCAAGTGCTAGTGCCCTCTCAGATGTTGAACAATCATTATATTATACATTGATGCGGAGCTCAACGGAACGAAGCTCACTAGTCGACATTGCATTCCATTGATTGGTCAATTGACGCTCGGTGCTCAGCTCCACATCACTGGATACTCGCCCTTATTATATAAGATAATATTTATATGAGAATAGATAGACAAGTGTTATTTTCGATAGCGTTTATCACTAGTTGTATATGTTAAATATATTGTAAATAGGAAACAATGGAAAATAGTACAACAATAAATGTATTGAAATGATATTGTGAGTGATTCCCTGCCCTGAGCCTGCCGCGCGAGTCCGGCCGTCACGTACTCTGCTGGTGGCTGGTGGCACGACCCTACTGTCATAAAGGGATATTTCTCTTATAATCAATTAGAGTCGGTGTCTCAGGAAGATCTGCTTACTTTCGAGCCTCTGGAGTTTGGCTAAGGAGTTCATGGCACCGACTCCAATTGATTCTAATTTAACATTTGTCAGGAAGTCGACTAATTAGATTATTTATATATTTTTAGTTACTAGATTTTGACGGCGGTTTTTTTTTAAGTTTTTTAAATCACCATTTTTAATGACATCCCTGGTCTTCATCACCAGACCCCTAATGATAGTCAAACCAACCTATTTGTAATGTTCTCATGAATACAAATTTCTAGACTAAGTAATGGATGTTAACAGTTATGGATGCCCCGCCTCCGTCCTATGAACCCATACCAGGGAAGTCTAGGTATCCTACAATAAAGTTAAGACCTAATCTGCAAACTATTACGTAAGAACCTGTTGAAGAATTATTAAATAAATTCCAAGTTATCCGCAAATCGGTGGTTTCATTGAATACACACGTATCCACCTGCTGGGATAAAACCTTTTTTTTTTTTTTGTTTAGCAGTGGAAATGCATTTACGCATCCCCCGCCGTCCGGGTGGTGCCAGACGGCAGGGGTATGTGGGGCTCAACCCGGTAGGCAAGCTCCCCCCGCTGCCGGGGCTCATCGCACCTACCGCAGTGACTACCCACTAAAACCACTGCTGTGCCTTCAGTGCGCTTAGTGTCGGGAACGTGGGAAACGGAGATTCATCCACCGAACCCGACAGCGCCGGGCCCCCTGGGGTGGGGGCCCCCTTCTCGGGGGGTGTTAGGGGTTAACACCCCCCGGTCTTTCGTTAAGTGGCGCACGGAAGACACCGCGCGCGCGCCACCTCGAGGCCTTTTCGCAGTGGCACACCCGCACCCCGGGCCCGGGGGCCACCGCAGCCTCAACTAAGGAGGTAGAAGGGCGTACGCGGACGCCCTTCTACCTCCTTAGTTGAGGCTGCGGTGGCCCCCGGGCCCGGGGTGCGGGTGATCTACGCCGGCCTCCTCGGCGGCGGCGCATGGGGCAGTCGGAGACCGCCTCACGCTCGCGCTCTGCCGCCTCCTTCTGCATGAGCACGCTCTCGCAGAAGGTGGCCACCGCGGTCCAGGACTCCTCACTTTGGACCATAGAGTGAACTACGGCCCGCAGCGAGAAGTCAAAACCGACCGCGGCGGCCATGGCCATGCGTTGGTCCGACCAAGCCGGACACACCTCCAGCGTATGTTGCGCCGAGTCTTCTTCGGCGCCGCAATGGTGGCAGATCGGCGTCGGCTCCCTCAAAGCTATGCGACACAGGTATTTTCCGAAACAACCATGTCCCGACAAAACCTGCGTCAAGCGAAAGCTGAGTCTGCCATGCTGCCGATTGAGCCACCCGTCGAGGACATCTCTGATGGCCTCGACTGTGCGGGTGCCGTAACTCGGGCGCTCCAAACGCGCCCTCCATGCGTCAATAGCATTGACGCGAACGAGGTCCCGAAAGACTTGGACCTCGCGGAGGGCTGGATCATCTCCTTGGGAGCGGAGGTTCATGCGCCAGTGGTACACCTGCGCAAGAACCTGCGCCTCCAAGTCCCAGGGGATGGAACCTGCAAGTAGGCAGGCCGCCTCTGCGGATATGGTGCGGTACCCTCTAACTACCCCCGTCGCGATGGCGGCTGGGATAAAACCTACCCCAGCCATACCTGGATTAAAATTAAATATTTTAAATATTTTATTATTAAATATTTAAAATTAAATAATAAAATTAATTTTTAAATATTTTAATTCATGGTCTTCCTTTTATTTCTGACGCTATGTTATTTAGCAAAAAATAATCCTTCTGATGAACCCTTTCGATCGGTATGATAAAGCTACAGGGTGAAACGTGTAATTACTAAAAAATCTATGAATGCAGTTAAAATTGTTTTTTAAATTAAAATAATGTCTTCTTTCAGTAAAATGTTCTATCTACAATAATATTTAAGGTACTTTCCCTCCATGTGGCATGGCCGTGGGACGCCCTGTATATAGATAATTATTACTAGCTTAGTAGTACTCATATTATGATTATAGAGTTATTTTTTGCTTTTTAGTTTTGAAGTCGGTTTTTTTAAACGTTGTTTTTTTTAAATTTTATTTTTTACTTTTTAGTGTCTACTTTCTTTGTTTGTTAGTTAATTCGCTTCTTGATTCAATAACTCTTGGTAATGTTTTAACAGTGAATTACTTATTTCCAATTGATTCAAACAGCGCGTGCAGCGGTTTGTTTAACCCGCCCGCTGCATATTTCGTACTTTTTAATTCGTCGTTAAATTTAAACGGACGGTCCAATTTTAATAATTGAAAAAGGTATTGAAAGTCACTTTACTGAACTTGATTGAAGATGTATTTATTTTGATATATGTATGTATATTGATATCATCACGCGAATATCACAAGCTAACTATTGCAGTAGTTATTAAATTGAAGAAATTTAACTAGAAGTGGTAATTGTATGTAAACTATAATAGATAGGCATATACCGTCGCGGGTTTAATTGTGCACAATAATGAGTACTTTAAACGTGTACAACATTGTTTTTATGTATCATCTATAGTTTTTGCAGCGCACGCCATAAAAGCACGCCGATGAGCCTTTTTTCTAACCCTGCGTTACAATATTTCAATTTTAGTTAGGTTCCCGAAGGAATTTTGGGATAAAACTTTAAACGGGACCAATGGGAATGTGTACAGCATCGAACAAAAAAAGAATCACGTAAAATGGATGAGAAACCTCAGAGTAATCGGTGTACATACATAAAACAAAAAAAAAAACAAAAAAAGTTACCGGCCGAATTGAGAACCTCCGCCTTCGGTTTTTGAAGTCGGTTAAAAATTGGAGTGTCTGTTTGTAATATCAAAATAACCACTTTTTACCTCATGCCGAATGTGTATACCGTACATAACCAAAATAATATTTTTAAAGTTTTTGTCCATCTGTTTATTCCGGCTAATCTCTGTAATGGCTGGACGGATTTTGACGAAACAATTACTAGCAGGTAGCTGATGATGTAAACTATGAATAAAATAAAATGTACATTTTCTGACATAACTATGTTCATATGAAGCGCGGCCACTGTCCGGCGGGCACACGCACGGCGGCGCGCGGTTTATGTTCGACATACCAACTTATCCCAAGATTGGTAACAAACTTGTTTATTTGTAAAGTATCGAGTTGTGTTGCGTCTATTGTGTTTAGTGAGTAAACTTCCGACGTCTACAGATTTGTGGAATTCGATCCGATAACAAACGACACCACATAAGGAGATGGCGGCTGAGACGAGCCGCAGTGCTGACGGATAGCAAGCATCGCGCAGCCGACAGGCGACCGCGGGACGTACGACACCGGGACCGAGGTACTGGACAATACGGAGACGAGGCATGGAGCGCCTGGTGCTGCTGGTGGTCGCGGCGGTGCCCTCGGTGCACGTGAGTCCACTCTCCCACATCATCGCTTCATTTAATCAGGGAGACATTTGGAAAAAATGCGTCATTCTGGTCCAAAGTCACATACACGATGGAAAGGGTCTAGCAGGTTAAGCTAACAAGAGTGGCCCCGCAAGGGATGTGGTTGTTATTTGAGTGCAGTAATGGCAGGACCTAAGTGTAGGGCCACATCTGCGGAACGTACGGCGCCGAACCTTCCGCTCTATGTCACATCAGTAGAAATTACGCCGCGTACTGATGTGTCATAGATAACTTGAAATACACTACGAGCGTATTTAGCGGAAGGTTCGGCGCCGTACGTTCCGCAGATGTGGCCCTAGCCGTACGTTCCGCAGATGTGGCCCTACACGTGTAGGGCCACATCTGCGGAACGTACGGCGCCGAACCTTCCGCTCTATGACACATCAGTCGAAATTACGCCGCGTACTGATGTGTCATAGATAACTTGAAATACACTACGAGCGTATTTAGCGGAAGGTTCGGCGCCGTACGTTCCGCAGATGTGGCCCTACACATAGATGTAGCGAAAAAAATTCTAAATCTATGGGCCGGCCACTAAGAACAAGTCGAGCAAAAAAAATGTGGCACGGATTTAGCAGCGCACGCCAATAATTAATTTTTGTAGGGATGTTTATCATACCTTGGATTATATTGCATTTTGAGTAGGGATCCTTATTTTTTTAAATTATACATTGCTTATGTCCGTACATAAAGTGTTGAAGAACACTCAACAGTAACCTCCGTCGTAGGTAAGTTCCCGTATTATCAAATAATAAAGTTTAGAAAGCCTCCTTTAATCCAGTCGGGGTAGACATAAAACTAGCCTGAAATAGAAAATAATCCGGGGAGCGATTTTTTTTAAAACGCCGGGGGTGTGGTCGGAAGTATAAATCTCGATTTTCGAACTAATCCCGGTAGAGGATTCGCCGCCATCTTGTTTTAAAGTCCAATTTTTTCGTTTTTTTTAAATAACTTGTTTATTTTCAACTTTAGAGCAAAAATGGTCCTATCCAAAGTTGTTGGAAATTTAATTTACCACAAGTTTGATCATCATCATTTTTACGCTAGGATCAATATTTGCAGAGTTATACTACCAAGTTTCGCCTCGTTAACGCCTCGGTGGTCTAGTGGTATGTGCACTCGCCTGCCAAGACTGAGGTCACGGGTTCAATTCCCAGGTCGAGCGAAAACATGTTTCCTACTTTTCAAACATGGCTCGGGTTTGAGATCACCAACCCGCATTAGGCAAGCGTGGTGATTATGCCTGAAACCTCTTCACTGTACTGATATCTTCAGTGAGGCGAGAGGCCTTTGCCCAACAGTGGGACATTACAGGCTAATACTTTACTATACTACCAAGATTATCGAAAAAATCGTAATGGGTGGAATTTTATTTTCTTCAACTTTGGTTCTCGCACTTTTCACTCCACGATCAATATTTTCGGATTTATACTCAAATCGGAGGTTAAATTGTTTCTATTATTCATATTTTTTGTTTATTATCTATTTTATTTATAAAAAAAAACTACTAAGGTATTAATAATTATTAATTATAGACTGGTATTGTTATTTTTGGAGTCGGTGATATTATAAGTTTGTTTGTTTGAACGCGCGAAACTCAGAAACTACCAATCCGATTCGAATAATTATTTTTATAATGGATAGACACATTCAACGGGAAGGTTATAGGCTACTTTTGACCCAAAATTCCCACAGGAACGGGTGCAACGTGAGTAAAACAGCGGGGTGCTGCTAGTATTATTATAATTTGAGATACTTGAGATGTTTCGTTGATATTTTTGGTCTAGCGCGAGTCGATTCCGAAAAAATGCGCATACCATACCTAATACAAGTCTAAGGGCGCTTTCAAATTATGCGTTTCGTGTCGGACCGCTGCGGTGCCGAAGCGGTGCGTTTGTCGTATTGTGTACGTACGATCGTGTGTTTTCATACAAATCGAGCAGCTCGGCAACAGTGCGTAATAAAATTATTTTGCGGTACCGACGATTTGTATGAAAACACACGATCGTTCGTACACAATACGACAAACGCACCGCTTCGGCACCGCAGCGGTCCGACACGAAACGCATAATTTGAAAGCGCCCTTAAGCTATGTTTACCTTTGTGTAAAATTTTACATTTATATCTGTCGTTTCGTCTCCTTTAGAGGAACCGTGGCGACAGAAAACTGATGAAAATGTAAAATAAAAACGAAGTGTATCCGTAGTATACGTAGTTTCAATCCAAAATAATCAATTGAGTACATAACCAACAGCCCGCCATCCCGGGCGCGTTTTTAATAATCATTTGTGTACATAACCAACAGCCCGCCATCCCGGGCGCGTTTTTCTGGAGACCGCGGCTGTCGCTCGACTTGGGGGTGCCAATGCCAGGTTCGTAGTCCCGTTTACCATACATACATACACCATGCTCTGTCGAGACAAGACGCAACACAACATTGACGGTGATGGTGACTGAGGGAGTGTTGGTGTGGGTGCAGAGATCCCGAGGCACGCAGCGACGCCGAAGAACGTCCACGCCGGGCTGGTGGTGGCGATCGACGGGTACCACGCGGGCACGCTGGCGCTGGCGCTGGCCGCCGGCCTCGAGCTCGCCGACAGCAGCCCCATCAATCACCTCCACCCTGGACATTCCTATTTCTATACTAACGCCTACAGGTGGCTTGTCAGACATTTAAAATTGTAAGTTTTGTAGAGTTCCTATGTACATTTTATTACAAACAAAGGATAATTGCCCGCTTAATCGGAGTGTATCAAGTTTGTTAACACCGGCTGCTATCTCCTCACTGCACTCTCTGAAGCAGCAGGTTGTTGCAGGCCTTTTCAATATTAGCTTGAATGTTTTTATCATGTGTTTTGTGAGACAGGACAGGACTCCAGACACGACAATGAGGACTACTGATGGCCACGAACTCGACTGACTCCGACACACGAGAAGTGCCCAGCGCGAGCCGATTCACCCGCTCGCGAATCGCCTTACATTCTTACATTAGCGTAATGAGCTGCAGAAACCTCGCATCTAGTTTAATAGTTCATAAGTAAAAAAACCTTAATAACTTGCAACGTATTGATTCACGAATCCGCTCCGCCCACGACCATGAAAACGTGCCCCAAGCTGACTGATGACGGAAAGAACAAGTTGACACTTCATTGACAACACGCAATAATATTGACTTGACTCGAGGACCGCCGTGACGTGGCCGTGACGATCCCCGTAATTTGAAAAGTTTACAACTATGGTTATTCTGTAAGTATCGCAGACGGCGGAAAAGCACAGTTCGGAGGTATCTTACTTATCTGTAGTTAGTAAACGCTCTGCTAATGTGATGTCATGCAAGTCCTAGCCCAGAGATAGTCCAGGTCCCAGAGTACCATAAAGGTCGACTAATTTTGTTTTCTTTAGCACATTAATTTCATTAGTTACCCTAAAAGCATAGTGTAGGTACAAAGAAATATAATGAACAAAATGATGCTCTTTGATCTGATGACGAATTTGTTAACAAGTGTGCAGCCATCATAATTATTACAATTTTAGGTTTCTGTAATTTCCAAGTGTGTTTGATTCGATTTCTCGATGTCACGATTTCTTTTACTACCTAATTTTAAGTTTTGAATTTTAAAAGATTTTTTGGTTGAAACGCATAATGAATCGGAATACGTAAACAGTGTTGATCGGGCGTGATGTTCAGGTACCCGCAGTGGCTCGGCGACCGCGACCTGGCCTACACGTCCGCGCACCGCGTGTGGTACAACCGGTACTTGGAGATGGACACGTTCGTGCCGAGGTGGCTGCGGCCGCTGGTGCCGTGGGTGTCGTCGCGCGAGTGGTCGCGCGAGGAGCGCGAGCACCGCCGCTTCAACAAGTACGCGAACTCCGCGTTCCGGCTCTACAACACCTACCCGCACCGCAAGTTTCGCAACTACAAGACGTATGAGGTGCCCGGGGGGTGGGCCTCGAGCGCCTCCAACAGCGCTACCAGTAAAGGCCGCTAAAGGAGCCCGCCAGGGAGCCCGCCGTGCTAAATGTGGATTTTATCAACCGTCATGGAGACCTATTGGGCTGCAAAGCTTAGCTGATAAGAAGACAAAATGTTATAGAAAGTATACCTTTTCATCGGTGGGGGAAGCGGCTATAGATTTTTTAATATGTAAAAAAACTGTTGCGTGGACATACTCGAGTGCGTCAGATATTGATACCATCAATGTCCTACGTATCTGTAATAATGTATGTATGATAATCTGACGGTTTACTTGATGGGGATGGTTGTGCGTAAGGGTTGAAGATGAAAAAAAAATTAATCGAGCGCGTCAGATTTTCTAAGAGTTTCTATCATCAGCTGTGATGGCGTCATGGCCACAGAAACCAGAGTGGAGACGGAGAGATAGAGAGTTATAGATAGAGAAAGAGCGAGAGAGGAATAGAAACACGTAGAAGGAAATAATAAGCACCACGCAGCTGCACGCAGCAAACTTTATCGATGAATAATTTATATTTGGGCTTGCGGAAATCGTCGGATTATATATTTATCGTTATCCATAAATTATTTCCTTCAAAATAAAAAAGAATTAGCTGCGCTCGAGGATATTAAGATGACGTTTTTTTTACAACATTGCTGCCCTCCCATTTCTTCACTCTCAAATTGTCAGATTAGTGGAATATACACTTTTTAGCATGTAATTAACTCACCCTACCCTAATCTGACGCGCTCGAGAATGTCTGATGATCATTTTTTTTTTACTAATCCGATCCTTTATCCTTCACGGGCGGCCTTACATATGAGGCTCATATTTGGTGGAGGTACTTAACCGGTACAAGGTATCCCCCAGTATATTAATCTGCCGCGCTTTACCAAGTACCGATGTCCCCTCTTGGGCTCCCCTGCCACTTACCGTACATTTGAGAAACATTTTACAATACTGCATAGTCTTAGGTAGTTATGGATTTTATTGACGATTTATTTTTTCCTATGGAAATAAAAAGAAATGTGTATTTATTAAATACTTGTTTTATTATACACGAGTGACCCGTTTCGCTTCGGTCCATTAAGGTATCATGTGGGAAATTTGGGATAAAACATAGCGTGTTTCCTGCGAGTATACACAATCAAGCTTTCATATTATTATTAATATCATGTTAATATTGATAGTCACGTCTACTTGACAATTTCCTGCGCCCTAACCGCACACGACGTTACCCGTGCCCGCCCGTGCTCAGCCGAAATAGACTGTACCTCTAACGACCCCCCTCTGGCCAGCCGGTGAAGGCAAGCCAGAGCAGAGTCCTGCGGGCCCCCTTGGGGTCCCCTCCGACCAGTGAAGGCTCGCCGGAGACGAGGGCCCTGACCGACTTACTGGGGCACTCGGGAATCGCCCGTGGTGTCGCTACTCGCCAACAGCTCGCCACAAGCTGCCCTGCGGGCTTATTATTATTATTTTTTATTAATATTATAAAGAGGTAAAATAAGTAAGTAAGTTTGTTTGTTTGCTTTTATGTTCGAGGTAATCTCAGGAATTATCAGTCCGATTTGAATAATTATTTTTGTAATTGATAGCCACATTCAACGGGAAGGATATAGGCTATTTTTGATCCCGAAATTCCCATGAGAACGGGTACAACGCCGGTAAAACCGCGGGGCGCTGCTAGTAGTTTATAATAACATATCATTCATATGTTCTGCATCAAAGTCATAATAATAGGGTGCATCTCTCATAGCAGTCGTTTCAATCTTCAGAGCTTCTAATATTTCATCATTAGTGGAAAATTCATTGATATTTGAATTCAATTCACAAATAGTGTACGGGTCACCGTACAGTTCATTGCACTAACGAAACGCTGTGTTAGCGTATTTCGTTTATTCACTTAATTAATCATTTTTACCATCAGTTCACATATCATCGTTGTGCCGCGTACATATCATAATCATACAGTGAATTCAATAAATTATAACTTATACCAGCAATCATTATATCTTATCATTTAACTTAACTAAGGTGTTAGGCTCTACAAGCCCCAACATCTTATGGTCCTTCGAGCCTCCGAATAGGCGGGATCTACTCACGCGAGTGTCTTACAAATACCACGTGGGTTGGTAACCAGTCTTCGGTGAGTCCACTTATATTATATACCCATATAACTTCAATATGGAAGACCTTCTATCAAAGCAGCAGCAGAACATGGGAGCCATGGAACGGCTCCTAAGCAACTTTAAAAAGGATGGTCCAAATCGTAGAGATTTTTTGTATATTAAGAAGCGCATTAGCGACTTAGATAGTCTCTTTCAAGATTTTCAAAGCAACCATATAAAACTGTGTGAATTTGACGATAAAAAACATGAGTATTTTCTCACTGATTGTTATAAGCAAGCGTCAGATTTTTATCAGGAAGCTAGAGCATTCATAATGAAACATTTACCCCCTGAACCGTTTCTTAGGCCAGCTACTCCCCTAGGGTCCCCAAACGTCCTAGCCCAGCAATCAACCAGCAAGCACGACGGCGAGACGGCAGCAGTCAAGGATCAAGGGACAAGTAGCAAGCTAGAAGAAATGTTGAGGAAGCAAAAGAGTTATTTCAAGGCGTTACATCATACTTTGAAGAACATTGACCTTGAAGCGAGTTTGGAAACTTCAGAGTATCAAGAACTGTTAAGCGTATTGAAGTCGCGGTGGTCTCTCATCGACACTCTTCATTGGGAGATCGACAGCGAGCTCATTGAGGATAATGAGGAGTACGAGCAAGCGTTTGGTGCGTATGAGGTCAAATATCAACAGATGAAGAAGGCTATCACGGAAAAATTGCGGTCACAGAGTTTTCAAGAAAAATCGACTCCAGTAACAGAGATCCCAATTTTCAGCGGTAGTTATCTACATTGGGTTACTTTCAAGGATTTGTTCACCGGATCTATACACAACAATCGGTCCATAACAGGTGGACAAAAGATGCAAATTCTTAAGGGGAAACTCCGAGGTGAAGCCGAAAAATTGATTCACCACCTGAACATCAACTGTGAGAACTATGAAGCTGCCTGGGAAATCCTTAACGACCGCTACAACAATAAGAAACTAATATTGAACACCTACCTTCAGAACCTCATGAACCTACCTACACTTCATCATCAAACCGCAGCAGCCATTAAGAAGTTACATGACACCACTAACGAGTCTCTAAACGGAATCCGGAACTTAGGAGTTGAAATTAGCCACTGGGATTCGATCATAGTCTATATCCTAACACAAAAACTGGATATTGAAACCCATGACGGTTACGTTGAATCGCTCAAAGGATCGCGTGAGATTCCTGTTTTAGCGGAGTTAATGTCTTATTTAAAGACGAAGTTCACTAATCTCGAGAGCTCTAAACGCAAACAAGAAACGCCTAAACCTCAACATAGTCAAGTGAAGGACAGAGAGGTCTATAAGCAATCACCGGAGAACAAAAAGACTCCTTTCTTCAAATCATTCAATATTAACAAGAAAACATTTAATTCAAATAAAATTCAAACATGTCCTATTTGCAATGAGGCACATGGTATTTACAATTGTGAAACATTTCTCAAGTTTACACCGGAAAGAAAATGTAGAACAATAACCGATTTGTCGTTATGCAAAAATTGCCTTTATGATCATGATGGTAGAGATTGCTTTTCCACCAAAAGGTGTAGAACTTGCCAAGGCCAGCATAATACATTACTGCACGACAGTTTCGCAAAATCAACAATAAGCATAAAATCAAATGCAATTAAAGAACACAAAATTAATACTAATATTTTACAAGAAAATATTAGTGAAATATTGCTAGCTACAGCGAATATCAAGGTACAGGCTTCTGACGGGTCATTCCATACCATGAGGGCTCTCATTGACCAAGGGTCACAGACCTCACTGATATCCGAGAATGCCGCACAAATATTAGGGTTGCCCCGCAAACAATGTAAGGGCATAATCTTTGGCGTTGGGGCACGAGAACAAAATTGTAAAGGAGTTGTCAACATACGGATGACGTCATCATACAATGATTCATTTACATTCGACACCGATGCGTTGATAATGAAACATTTAGTCAACAATTTGCCGAATAGATCATTTTCAAAACCTTCCTGGACTTATTTAGAACATCTGCAACTTGCTGATCCAGAGTTTTATGTCAGTCGCCCGATAGATATTCTGTTAGGCGCTGAAGTATACTCTTACATCATTCAATCAGGGATCGTCAAGGATACAGAATGCGTGCCAGTCGCTCAACAAACACGTTTAGGTTGGATATTATGTGGAAATGTCGTTTCGTTTCAATGCAACGTGATCAACATCAATGTAAAGGACATTCAACAATTTTGGGCAATAGAAGATTTAGCTGACGATTCAAACATCTCCAATGAAGATCAACAGTGCGTTCAGCTGTACGAGTCCACAACAACGCGCCAGGAGGACGGTAAATACGTCGTGCGCCTCCCTATGTTGCCCGACGCAAAGGAAAAATTAGGCTTATCAAAGCCCAAGGCGGTGGCACAATTTCATCAGCTCGAGCGGAAGTTCACCAAACAAGAAAGCGTAGCAAGAGATTATAAATCATTTATAAACGAATATATAGAATTAGGTCATATGGAAAAGGCACCAAAAAATGGTCCTCTTACATACTATTTACCTCATCATTGCGTACAGCGACCAGATTCAGCAACAACATCACTACGGGTTGTGTTCAATGCATCAGGCAAGACAACTACCGGTATAAGTCTCAATGATGTTATGTATCAAGGTCCCAATTTGCAACGGGATCTACTTACACTTGTTCTGAAGTGGAGGAAGTACAAGTACGTACTTACAGCAGATTTAGAAAAGGAATTTCGTCAAATTCTAGTTCACCCCGACGATCGACAATTTCAAAACATCGTTTGGCGAGACTATCCACAAGCACCACTTCAAGATTATCAGTTGAAAACAGTTACTTATGGAACTAAATCAGCCCCCTTCCTAGCTATGATGACTCTGAGGCAACTGGCTAAGGACGAAAGACATCGTTTCCCTACCGCGGCCAAGGTATTAGAGGAAGACTTTTACTGCGACGACCTGATGTCCGGAACCTACAGCATTGAAACAGCAAAACAACTACAAACAGAGCTGTTAGCTCTACTCAAGAGCGGAGGATTCAACTTAAGGAAATGGGCGTCCAACGAGCCTCAACTGATCGAACATCTCGACAAGACACAATCCACTAAAGACTTGTTTACATTCCGCAATCAAGAATGCACAAAGGCATTAGGTCTTACTTGGAATCCAAGACTAGACATTTTCACATTTGAATGTAAAATGAGTAAGAAAACAAGTTCACGGCTTACGAAAAGGATTTTACTATCCGAAATATCTAAGATCTTTGACCCACTCGGATGGCTAGCTCCAGTGATCCTGCAACTGAAAATCCTCTTTCAAAATGTCTGGGTGACAACCCTAGCATGGGATGACGAAATTCCCGAGCAACTACAAACGGAATGGTCAAGGTTACGCACAGACATAGAAAATATCAATAAAATCAAAATACCACGTTGGATTGGCAGTAATGAAAAGGAGAGCATCGAGTTACATGGGTTTTGTGACGCATCAAACGTAGCCTACGCATGCGTAGTCTACGGACGGATACAACATAAAACACACATCTCAGTTGTACTGTTGGCGGCAAAAACTAAACTGGTACCGGTCAGCAAATCAGACAATTCAAAGATGGGAATATCGCTGCCTAAATTAGAGCTGAGCGGAGCATATTTGTTATCAAAACTTATGAGCAAGGTCACAGACAGTTTGAGTACGCATAACCTGCAAGTATACGGTTGGTGTGACTCTACAGCAGTATTAGGGTGGCTACAAGGCGATCCTAATAGGTGGAAACCGTTCGTAGCAAACCGAGTCAGGAGTATAACACAAACAATGACGTCATCATGCTGGCGCTACGTTAAATCAGCTGAGAACCCAGCTGACTGTGCCAGCCGCGGCACTACAGTTGAAAAACTCCAAAATCATCCTCTCTGGTGGAGCGGCCCGAGCTGGTTGTCCACTGCAAATCATTTTAGCAACTTAGAAAGCCCAAATTATACAACCGATTTGGAAATATCTAAATCAAAACAAAGTTACGTCGCTACCAAATGCAGTGCATCAAACGATAATATAATTGAACAATTGTTATGCAAATTCAGCAGTTTTATGCGAGTGACGCACGTTCTAGCTTGGGTACTTCGTGTCATTTCACGTGAGAAATTATCGTACCTGACAGTACACGAAGTACAGTCAGCGACATTCAAAATCATCAAACATATTCAGGCGACCGACTTTGATTTAGAAATAAAATGTCTCAAGAGTAAACGCAAGCTACATTCAAGGAGCAAGTTACTATCTTTGAACCCATTTTTGGATGAAAGCGGTTTACTGCGTGTTGGAGGACGTCTGCGGAATTGCCACATACCGGAAGATATGAAGCATCCTTTAATCATCCCACAGGACAGTCGTCTCGCGCAGTTGTTAATAGATTTTGGGCACCGCGCAACCTTTCACGGAGGGGCCCGCTTAACATTAGCATGGTTGAGGAAACAATATTGGATTGTCGGTGGCAACAGAACAGTCAAGAAACGTCTACGTCAATGCGTAACTTGCAGAAAACACAATCCAGCCAAATTACATCAAATTATGGGTGACTTACCGGAACCAAGGACCAATCCTACGAGACCCTTCTATCATACCGGCGTGGATTACACTGGAGCGGTCGAGATTAAATTTAACAAAGGCCGAGGAGCAAAAACAACGAAGGGATACATAGCAGTTTTTGTCTGTATGGTCACCAAAGCGGTTCATATAGAACTGGTATCAGACATGACATCGTCAGCATTTTTAGCAGCTCTAAGACGATTGTCAGCCAGAAGAGGTTCTCCGTCACATATGTACAGTGATAACGGGTCCAACTTCGTAGGAGCAAATAAAATCTTGGCAAAGGAGTACATAGATATTAAAGCTATCTTAACTGAAAGTTTTCACTCATACCTCAGCGAGATGCAGATACAGTGGCACTTCAATGCACCATCGTGGCCCTCAGCAGGAGGACTATGGGAAGCATCTGTCAAAAGCTTAAAGTACCACCTTCGTAGAGTAATCGGCGAGCAAAAACTTACCTTTGAAGAGTACTCGACTATTTTAGCACAATTAGAAGCTTGCCTCAACTCGAGACCACTTTGCGCTCTTTCGGAAGACCCAGATGACTTGGATTATTTAACACCATCTCACTTTTTAGCCAGTGGTCCAGTTTTAACTATTTACGAAACCGAAAGAGATGCCAAAACTAGATGGCGGCTGGCTCAGAAAACCTTCCATGATATTTGGAGGAAATGGCAAACAGAATATCTCAGTCAACTATCATTGCGAGGCAAGTGGCAACAAGCACAGGATAACATCAACCTCAACGATATCGTTATCATCCACGAAGCTAATTTACCCGCGGGTAAATGGGCATTAGGTCGAATCGTTGATTTGCACCCCGGCCAAGATGGATACGTCAGAGTAGTATCAATTAAGACAAAAAACGGCATAATAAGGAGACCTATTGTTAAACTTTCGCTTTTACCTGTCAACTTCGAATACCAAGATACCATTAACAGCAAACAACAAACAACTACACAAGGCGAGATTAACAAAAAGCCCCCAATAACTAGAGGACCAAGCATCAATATCATTACAAAACTATTTCTGTTGTTTATGATGCTATTCGTTTCCTCGGCAAGTGGCGCTTACAACATTTCATCAGTTCCAGCCTATAAAGGACTCTACTTCGATAAGCTATCTGACATGCGTTTAATACAGGATCAATGGAAAGTAGTAGTGTATTATAAAATGGATGCATACTGGAACGGAATAAGAACATTCAAGTCATACACGGATCGACTGGAAACAATATGCGATCAAATGGATATTAAAACTCAATGTACAATTATATTATTGCAACTAAATCATGACTTTAATGAATTAGAATATTACAATGACATGTTGCTCAATCAGCAGTTTAGAGTGCAGTCACCCGAGGCAGCGCGTCAGCGTCAGCGCACGCGCCGCGGCCTTGTTAACGGTGTCGGTTACATCGCTAATAGCTTTTTCGGTGTATTGGATGAGCACTTCGCCGAACAATATCAAAAGGATATCGCGCTAGTTAGATTTAACCAAAAGCATCTGTTGTCTCTAGCGAGGAATCAAACGTCTATCATAGAAGCCGAAAATAGTGTTCTGAAGAGAATAGAAGCGGGCTTACAATATCAGTACTTTATTTTTGAAATAAAATTTCCGCTAGTATCGCGAGACAGTTATGAAATCTACCGACCTATTCCTATCTCACAACAAATCAAGAAAACCATGGTAAAAATAGCACCTATCGCAGATTACTTAGCCTTAAACATAAGACAAAATACACACTTGCCATTGACACAGTTTGAACTACAGCAGTGTATTCATATTACTACCACAAGTTTGTGTAAGGTCCAGAAACCGATTTACCAACTAGACTCCGACAATAATCTATGCATCAAGAGCGACCAAGGAAACTCCTGCAGGACAACCACCACGGCTTGTGAAACTACATGGACGGAGCTGTTTACAAATAATCACTTTTTATTATCATGTTGCGGTCTGTGTAAACTTCGTTTTATATGTGGGAGTCAGGTTACCGACGAACAGCTCACCGGGGTAAATGTTGTTGCTCTAGCAAAAGATTGTGTCATAAAGGGGGACACTTTTACAATAATATCACACGCAGAACTGACAAATAACATTAGCATCAAATCGGACCTTTTGAATATAAAGTTAGCACCCGTCAATAACATAATAAATGTTTCGATACCGGTTGCCGATTACCAACAGCCGGACAATTTGACGTTATCATTTCAAAACATAAACGATCAGATAGATCGTTTGAAAGCATCTTCATCGGACGAGGAGTCGGGAGAGGTGTCTCTCCACGACGTACACCACTACGTGGCCGTCTACTGCGTGGCGGCGGCGGGGCTCACAGCGGCGGGGGCCGCGTGGTGCCGCGCGCGCCGCCGCGCCGGCCGCGCCCGCGCCTGCTCCCGCCCCCGCCCCAGCCCCGCTCCCATCAGCACTCTCACTGATATGTGCGCGAGTGTCGAATGTGAGAAAGGTGAACAGTGCGCGAGTCATCAATCGAGTGCGCGAGTGTTCAATAAATCCACTTCTCCGATTATCGGCAAATGTTATTTTAAACGTGTAAATTCATTATAATCATTGTTTACTGTCACCTTATAAATCATTAACTAACACTTATATCTAAGTAATCAATGGCATCATCTTATAGCATCTCAATCACTACTAATCAATCATTACACTCATCCCTCAGCCTCCAGCTTTCTAGCCCCGGAGCATGTACGGGTCACCGTACAGTTCATTGCACTAACGAAACGCTGTGTTAGCGTATTTCGTTTATTCACTTAATTAATCATTTTTACCATCAGTTCACATATCATCGTTGTGCCGCGTACATATCATAATCATACAGTGAATTCAATAAATTATAACTTATACCAGCAATCATTATATCTTATCATTTAACTTAACTAAGGTGTTAGGCTCTACAAGCCCCAACAAATAGAGATTATTGAATTGATCTTCGAAGGATCTACTTGTCTCACTTTATTTAGAACGATAGCGATGGGCTCATGTTGGTCCAAGAGCGCGAGGCCGACGAAGAACCCGCGTCCCAGGAAGGCCAGGAAGTGGTCCGCGTTGTGCGCGGCCAGCGCCTCCTCGGCGCTGCGCACCAGCAGCAGCACCACGTTCAGCAGGCGGTTGTCGATGGCCTTGCTGAGGGCGTCCTCGTTGGTCCTCTCGTACTCCGCGGCCCCTTCCTTTTCCCAGATGCTCAATTCACTCAAACTCTCCACATTTTGCATCGTCAACAAATCGAACATTAAACGTTTCGCTTCCACTGAAGTCAACTCGTTGTATAGTTTGGAGTCGTATTTTATCTTTTGATCAAAAGCGTTCCTCAAGCCGATCGTTCCGTACAAGAGAAGATGGTTCACTATGAAGTTAATGGTTATGGAGACGTTGATCCGGGACGCGGTGAGCAGGTCCACGATGAACTCTACGCAGAAGTACTCCGCGAAGGTGAGGTGCACGAAGCGCGGCGTGCCCTTGCGCACGTGGTCTATCAAACCTGTTCTCTCTTCTGCTTTGCCGATTTTGTGAATATCATTCTCAACAATTTTTATTTCGTTATTCAAAAAAGTTTGTAATATTTTATCGGAATACCGGAACATAGAGTAGAAGGCCATCTTCTTATGCATGTCGAGGAAGTACGCGCGCTCGCGGGTGTAAACGTCGAGCGCGCCGGGCCGCGACGGCGGCAGGCCGTCCTTGTCGGCCAGCTTGATGTACTTCAGCTTGATGACGAGGTACCGCTCCATGAAGCTGCCCGTCTGCCGCTCCAGGTCCCACTCGGGGGGCGCGAGCGCGCGCTGCTCGTTGACCTGACTGGCGAACAGGCTCGCGGTGATGTGCATGTGCAGCGGCACGCCCACCAGCTCCATGGAGTCCTCCACGTTCACGTACGCGTTGTGATCTATTATTACCTTCCTTGAAATCCATTTGTTCAATAGCTCTTCTTTATTGATTGCAATGGGAGCCTTTAATATTTGACTTCTGAAGTATTCCACAGCAATTATGTACATATACTTTAAAGGCACAACCGTTAATGGTAGAGTTTTTGTCCTGTAATTAAGACTTGAATCGATTCCGAATTGGGACATATAATCAAAAAAAGATTCGATGTTAGCCAATTGCTCATCTTTTAACCGTTCGAACACAATTTTGGTGTTCCAAAACTTTTCATAGAACGTCTTCTGTTGGTGTTTTGTAAACGAGTCCAAGGAGAGAACGTCGCCGAAGATGTCTTCTAAGTACTGTAGGATCTGGTTGTAGGGCCGGCAGGTGATCCACGCCTGGCAGGTGCCCGCGCCGCCGCCCGCCTCCTCGCCCCCCGCGCTCTCGTCCCGCTCCTCCTCGCTTCTCGCCTCCTCACCCTGCTCAGACTCCGCCTCTAGCAACTCCGTCTTTAGTTTCATTACAACGTATATGAATTTACCGACCACGTTTTGATATATGGGACATATTTCGTCAAAACCGTCGAACAGAAAGATAATGTCACCAGAATTATAGCAATGAACGAGCAGTTCTAGATGTAACAAATCGACACCTTTCAGTTGGCAGTTCGTTATTGTAACGTGTTCGTTGTCAACTTGTATATCAAAAGCGTTGCGGCACGTCGATGGCAACTCCGAGTTCAACGTGAACATTATGGATTCACGCAGGTTGATCTTTGTTTTTTCCTTTTCCCAAGTTCGGAAGTGATCAGAGTAGTCCAACAGATTCATTCTTACTATCCAGATGTTGGGGTACTCGACTTTGGTCGCGAGCGACAAGTGTGTCAGGGTAGTTGATTTGCCCATTCCTGGTTTGGCAGTTATCACGTACACGTTGTTTTCTGTGTCTTTAAAAGTTTCGAGATCATAGCTCCACCTCTGTTCCACCGGGTAAAATATGTAATTATCTCTAATTCTTTCGTTTACCAATACCCTCGGTATGTAAATATCCTTCATGTCTTCGTAAACCATGTTTGTTAATTGTTTTCCGAAGGCAATTTGTTCGTTTTTTAAAATTTTGGTAATAACATCAACGTTCAGGAAATGTTGCGTAGTATCGTCGAGGATGTGCGCAAGCGGCGCGACGACGCCCTGCGCGCGCGCCGGTGCGGCCAGAATGCGCGCGCGCGCCCTCGGCTCCAGCGCGCTCAGCCCGCGCATCGCGTCTCGTGCCTCCACCACGCTCTTGTCACGCAGTACTACTTTCTCTTTTGAGACTATTATAAAGTCCTTTGTAACACTTTCAACAATGTCCATCAGTACTTCCACATTGTAATTAGTTTCATTGATTATTATAATAAAAACTTTCTTTGCTATGTTGCGATTACGCTGTTCTTTAAAAATTTTCATTTCTTCCGGTTTAAACTTCGCTATTGGGTCCAGATTTACAAACACACCTGTTTCCTTGAACTCCTGGTACAATTTAACACTCGTCAGGATCGTCGACTCTGTTGTAATATTAGTTATCTTGACAAGATCTACTTGATTCCTGAGCCCGGCGACCGCCTCATCATTGAACATGATGGCGCACTGTTTTATCTCGTACTTACTGATGAAGTCTAACATATCAATATAGTTATCTAGCGGTATTTTACGCAGCATACTGGACACATATTCTTTATTGTAAAAGTGCTTAGAACCTTGCTTTATCCACCATTTTTGAACTTCTTCATGGTAATGGAGACAAAATGATTGCGCCTGAATCCCGTAATTGGCTTTGTATTCTGGTCTGCTTTCTATTTCACGCTCCAGCGCCTGGCCCACTTGATGCTCTTTACCTTGTTTTGTAAAAAAGTATAAATTTTCGAAAAAATGTTTCGCCATTACTTTATAATGATCCAATTCACGTTGCAAACTACTAGAAGAATTATCATCAGTCTCATTAAGATTTTGACATGAATCTCTTATTTTATTTATTATGGACGCCGCTATACTTACTTTAAATCCCTCAACTTTTTCCTGTCGTGCCGTGTTTATAGCTGATTTAATATCTTCTGTAACTTCACATTTATTTATAGCATCTTCAAATTTTCTCTTAATATCATCAGTCGATTTAGGGTTCAAAATCAGTTTATCATGTTCCTGGTCATAATGCAACACACCAATCAAGTTAGAAATAAGTGAAGTATCGCCATTTAAAAGCAAATCAAAAGCAGCAATAACATCCTCGGCATTGTTCTGAACTGTCTTGAGTGTCTCTCGGTAGACTACCTGCTTGAGTTGTTCGACGGAGCTGTCTGCGGCGCGTGCACAGTTGACAGTGGCTTCGTACCGGTTGGCGAGCGCGCTGAGGACAACTATCTCTGGCACCACCAACTCGTAATACTTTTCAAAGAATGCCGTTATTTTCGGCTCTTTTTTAGGCGGTGATAAGAAAAAATCTGCGACAGCCTTACCAATAGATTCGATTCTCTCTTTTATTAAAGGTTCACTTAATGCTCGTATGTCTTCTGAATTATAAGCCAGCATGTGAGTTTCAGCGTCCTTGGAACTGCTCAATACATCTTTGACTTTATCAAACCATGGATTACTGGCGATATCCTTTTTCCTATCGATTTTATTAGCTATCGGTGTGTAGAAGATAAAATAAAAATCAATGTCTGCGAAAGCATCTCGGAAGATGAGGTCAGGGGGACCGGCTTCGAACTTTTTTCTGATTTCAATGTAACTGTCGAAGTATTTGTTGAGGTAGAACTTATCCTTGTGGTTGTAGAGCTTGCTAGCGGTGATGCCCTTGCCGGGATCGTCGACGTGCTTGGCCTGCACGAACACGGCGACGTTTCGGCCGGCGAGCGCGAAGCGCAGGCACACGTCGTCTAGGTCGCCCACGTCGTTCACGTTGGAGGCGAGCCAGAAGTCCGCCACGCTGGGGTCGTGCGCCAGCCGGAACCCCACCAGGCTCAGCAGCTTGCTCTCGTACATCTGACCCGCGGCGCCGCCCGTGCCGCCGCGTGCCTTGAACTTCACTGCCACCTTCTGAGGCGATGCCATTTTCTTAACTTTTTCAAGAGCCGTCAATATTATGGTCTAACCTCTAAACGTTCGTATTACTCGTATCTGGAATTGAACGAAATGTTTATCATTAAGAATATATAATGTTATTTCAAAGAAATGTGGCAAAACATTGCGGCTGTACTCGAAAGGGAAATAATATTTGTATTGTTCTACTAGCAGCACTCCGCGGTTTCACCCGCGTTGTGCCCGTTCCCGTGGGAATTTCGCGATGAAAAATAGCCCTTCCCGTTGAATGTACCTATCTATTACAAAAAGAATTATTCAAATCAGACAGGTAATTCCCGAGATTACCTCGAACATACAAACAAACAAACTTACAAATCTTACTATATATCTTATACTTAAATTACCTCTTTATAAGATTTAAAAACGTATCACATGGTAATTCTGATTGCACATGGCTGCAGAGCACAATTTCCCAAGTTTCATCAGTACAGGTTTTCCTCGCTGATGTTTGTTAAGTAGGTAAGCGACTAATGTATGTACTCATTCGAGGTATTCGTGTGTATATTATTTTCTAGTAGCCGCGCCCCGCGGTTTCACCCGCGTTATACCCATTCCCGCGGGAATTTCGCGATAAAAAGAAGCCTATGGTCCTTTCTCAGAGGTTCTGAATCTACTGAATGGATTTGGATTAAACTCTATAGTAAACTATTGACCCGCCCTCGCCTAATAATACTACATACTTAATAATCAATATTTCATGTAGGTAAATCGGGATAAAAGATTGCGTGTCTCCCGCGAGAATATACACAATCAAAATTTCAAGTGGGGAATAACCTTCGAGAAAAATGTTTCTATCAGTCCATCAAACCACTAAATGTCATCATAAATTTTATTGTCCAAAACCTGAAACAATCCTTTTAAACTTATGAATGGTCTGCTAAGATCAGGCTGTATCCGCCTACGCCGCTTTCTTTCATGACTCAACTTCAAAGCAATGACATCAAGCCATTAGCATAGTTCTGTTGCATTTCATATGAAAGCTTACCGTCACAGCTAAAGTAGCAGTTACTTCACTAAACCCACAGATTAACAAGCAGTTACTATGTACCACAATTTTATAACAAACTATCAGCACCCCGAGGTTTTACCCGTATTGTGCTTGTGGGAAATTCAGTATGAAAAATAGCCTTTAATAAAATAGCCTTCCCATTGAATGTGGCTGTCCATTACAAAAAGAAATATTAAAATTGGATTGGAGGTTTCTGAGACGAATCCTTCTAAACAAACAAGGTTAGAAATTTTACCTCTTGAACCTCCTCCTTTTTTTAAAAGTCGGTTAATAATGTTAGTATAGACTAATATTATATTCGGGATAATCCATAGCGCGTCTTCTTCGTCGTTCGTAGGTAGGTACCTACCTACCTAGGTATATCCCCGCGCTCTTTGCTGCACGAAACAGTAGCCATAAAAGACCCGCCATCGAACATTAGGGGACGACGTCAGCTCAAAGCAGCCACCTTAACTTTGAGTTCAAATGAATGTGTGGAGTTACATATTTTTGATAGCGATTCTACACTCGTGGGTAGACAATTTATTAATCTTTTGTTATGTGCAATTATAATTAGCCCAAATTAAAAAACGAGCATGTGGGTTGTAAATTACAAAAACCTGTCATAAAACCGCTTTGCCCGAGTGGCCGCCCAAAGCGGCCATGGGGGTAAGGGCAAAGTGGTCAGCCTCCTAGTTCACAGGATAATATAATATTTATTGCTGAAATATACCTTGCGTGATGAAATAAAAAATACCAAAAATAATAATCAAGAAAAATATTTATTAAATAAAACAATTACTGTCAGCTTAGTGTCGTACTAATGTTTTTACAAAAATATTTTGAATTCAAGTAACTTTAATTTACAATTGTATGACTTGTTTTATGAAAAAATTAACATTTTTTAGCACTATGATGTTTGACTTATCTAACTGAAGTTAGGTATTATTCTTATCTACCTATTTTAATCATAATTATTCTTAAATATATAACATTTCACTGAAGCGCCCTTTTCTTGCACCTCTGCAATAGCTTGTGCCATCGTGCTTTCGTCCCATGACCCCTGGTTCGTCTTTCTTGTGTAATTGTTCACCATCTAAACAAAATAATATAACAAGACTATAGATACATCCAAAAAGTGAAAAGTACCCTAAGTTACTCTTCAATCTATCTAGTATCTCAAAGCAAAAATCACGTAAACTGCTTCGTGAAAGAGAGACAAACATCGAAGAAACTAACGAACTTAAAAATACACTTTTGAAACAAGAATTATAAGTAATAATAAAAAAAATAAATAAATAACAAAATAAATACGTAAATATACTACTACGTCTGTGTGACAAGTACCATATTAGGCATCAACATTGAATAAGGGCAAAGCGGTCAGCTGGCCGTTTTGCCCGGGCCGCTTTGCCTTTTAGCTGCCATTTTGGTTAACATGTAAATTCTCTCAAACTTTTTATCACAATTCAGAACAAATACTACAAAAACAAAGTTAATTAGTTAAGTAACCATACGCGCACAACAAAAGTGTGTAAATACAATGAGTTTAAATCAAAACAGATGGAACTTACCTTGCATTTTTTTAATAAAACGTCCCAAAACAGATTTCTTCTCCGTACAGCCGCGTGCTTGCACTGACCGACACGATGGCACTGCCCGAAGGGGGGCGGGACGTTTGCTATGCCACGGAGCAGCAACGTTGCGCCATCGTTTAAAACAACCGAAATACGTAGCGTGGCCGCTTTGCCTCATATGGCCGCTTTGAGCTGACCTCCCCTATTATTTTGTATATTTCTCATCATAACTCTGAAACTAACTGTCCGATTTTTATAATTTAAAGAGGTATATAAAGTAAAATAATTTACCTTGATTGTAGAGCCCTTTTAGAGTAGGTAGATATAAATTTATCTAATATATAAAATTCTCGTGTCACGGGGTGCGTAATTGAACTACCTATGTAGAAGTATTATTGAGGTTCTTGTAGGTATATAGTAGGTAGTATTGTAAATTGTTGTTGTTTGATCCTGATTAAAAAACGTGACATCACTATAAACATTTTGAGAATGCTTTTACATTGATTCTAATAAGCGCAGCCACATTAATATTAAAAACGACTTACCATTCGTGTCATGTGCTGTAATACGACATCGTATGTGTGCGTGAGAAGACGGGTGGAGTGAGTGATGATGGTGTGAGGGCCACAGGACACGGAACAGCACACAGGACACAGGACACAGCACACTCACGCGCCAGCCGCCGCTGCGCAGTACACACTACGCGGCCCCGCGCTCCCCCGACTCCTCTTATCAGTCATATTTACATAGCTAGGTATGTGAGATAGCTATATAAACAACATTTATATAGACGGACAGATCAACACTAATGACGTTTTCCCTAGAACTCTAATCACGTAAACGTTCTTCCCTAGAACTCTACTCGTATGCAAGCGAATAGAGTTATCTGCCTACTGGGTACTTGTTTGATAATATTGTTACCTAGTTGTGTAGCGCGCGCGCCCGCCCCGGACCCGGTCTGTATACAAAATACATAAATTAGGTACGTATATAAATAGCCGATTGCGTCATCAACAACTGGTAAGCGGTCCGCTATCTGCGTTTATTGTATTCTACAAAGTGTATACCTACTTACTATAAATTACTTCCCGCGGTTTTACCCGTGTTGTGCCCGTTCTCGTGGGAATTTCGAGATGAAAAATAGCCTTTAACCTTCCCGTTGAAAGTGGCTATCTAGTACAAAAAGAATTATTCAAATCGGACTAGTAGGTAATTCACGAGATTAGGTCGAACATACAAACTTAAAAATTTTACCTCTTTGTAATATTACCTACACAGTATACTAGCCGCGCCCCGCGGTGTTACCCGCGTTGTACCCGTTCCCGCGGGAATTCCGGGATAGATATATACTATTGAGGACTTTTTAACCGACTTCAAAAACCGAAGGAGGAGGTTATCAATTCGGTGGGTATATTTTATTTTTTTTTTGTTTTATGTATGTACACCGATTACTCTGGGGTTTCTCATCCGATTTACATGATTCTTTTTTTGTTCGATACTGTAGACATTCCCATTGGTCCCGTTTAAAGTTTTATCCCAAATTTCCTTCGGGAACCTAACTAAAATTTCAATAATGTAACGGAGGGTATAGCAAAAATCACTTATCGGCGTGCTTATGTCGCGTGCGCTGCGAAAACTATAGATGATACATAAAAACAATGTTCTATAGGTACGTTTAAAGTACTCATTATTTTGCACAATTAAACCCGCGACGGTATATGCCTATCTATTATAGTTTACGTACAATTACCACTTCTAGTTAAATTTCTTCAATTTAAAAACTACTGTAATAGTTAGCTTGTGATATTCGCGTGATGATATCAATATATATCAAAATAAATACATCTACAATCAAGTTCAGGAAAGTGACTTTCAATACCTTTTTAAATTATTAAAATTGGACCGTCCGTTTAAATTTAACGACAAATTAAAAAGTACGAAATATGCAGCGGGCGAGTTAAACAAACCGCTGCACGCGCTGTTCGAATCAATAGGAAAAAAAAAAAAAAATTCACTGTTAAAACATTACCAAGAGTTATTGAATTAAGAAGCTAATTAACTAACAAACAAAGAGAGTAGACACTAAAAAGTAAAAAATAAAATTTAAAAAAACTACGTTTAAAAAAACCGACTTCAAAACTAAAAAGCAAAAAATAACTCTATAATCATAATATGAGTACTACGAGCCCCAATGCACAATAGTTCGTCTAGTCTGAAATTTTTTACTGTGAGATTTTCTTTAACTTAATTTTTTGTCTATACATATAAAAAGATTAAGCTGTTCTACCATCACATGTCGCGTTACTTATGCCATTTTAAAATTATGTACTAATAAACTATTTTGGCTATTTCAATTTATAGATATTCTGTTTTAAATTCGAAGAACTTACAAGCAAAATAGTTCGTCTAATTGTTAATTGATGCAAAAGAGTTCGTCTATCGTTGAGTTAAATAAAATTATTCCTTCTTTATACCATGATGTTCCATAATTAAAAAAATTTAAAGTAATTCTGTGCCATTTGTCACATGAGAGAGTATAAATTCAGAAAATTTCAGTAATTTTCATTAATTTTCAAATAGCAATGGGTCGTGGCAAACCCGTGTGTGAAGAGCTGCGAAAGCGAATAATTTGTGGGGCCGAAGCTGGCAAATCAAGTTACCAAATATCTAAAGACTTGATACTTCCCAGATCTACAGTTCAGTCTATTATTCAACACTATAAAAATAATAAAACGACTTCTTGTTTGAAGAAAACTGGTCGACCACGCATCACAAGTGCTGCGTGGTCGACCACGCATCACAAGTGCTGCAGAAAACAGAGTTCTGAAGAAAATTATCAAAAATAATCGTCGTGCTCGAGCTGGAGAGCTCACGGTGCAATGGAGGGACATGATTCACAAAGACGTCTCAGTCGATACATGCAAAAGAGTCCTTAAAAGAATGGGTTACGGATTTTACACCGCTAAAGAGAAACCACTGTTGACTGCTGTACAAAAGAAAAAGAGGTTGAAATTTGCTCGTGATCATTTAAATTGGACTTCCGATCAGTGGCGTAGTATCATCTGGAGTGACGAGTCAAAATTTGAAGTGACAGTCGGTGATGAAAGGAAAAAAGTGATTCGGAACAAAAATGAGGCATTTCATACTGATTGTCTCAAACGAAAAGTGAAGTTTCCGGCTTCTCTATTGATATGGGGCTGCATGTCTGCACAAGGTGTTGGTTTTATGCAGTTTGTGGATGGTTCTATCACTGCTGTGAGGTATCAAAACCTTTTGGAAGAGAGTTTACTGCCTTCAATTCCCGCTCTCAAACATCAAGATTCATTCATTTTTCAACAGGATGGTTCTTCATGCCATACTGCAAGGACAAAAAAGATGTGGCTATTGGCAAAAAGCATCCCTACAATCGAATGGCCATCTAACAGCCCGGACTTGTCGCCGATTGAAACCCTATGGTGGAAAATGAAAAAAGTTCTCCGTAAAAATCCATCAAGATCAAAGAGCGACTTAAAGGCTAAACTACTGGCAGTTTGGGAGTCCATAACGCCTGAGGAGTGTGAAGTGTTGGTTGCAACCATGCCTCTTCGCATTAAAGCTGTTATTGAGAGGAAAGGCGACACAACTAAGTGGTGAAGACATGTAGACGAACTATTTTGCGTCAGTAACAAGGGTAGACGAATACTTTTGCTTTTTGTTATTTAGGATATTTTTTATTTTTTTTAATGTAAAATTAAGTCATTAAAGAATTTCAGTTAAGTTAAAATAAACTTTAAAATATTCATTAAATTGTGGTTTACTTTTTATTAAACATTCTTAATTATTTTACCAATATATACTCTATATAGTTTACGCTTTGCACTGCTTTTTATACTAGACGAACTATTTTGCATTGGGGCTCGTACTAAGGTAGTAATAATTATTAATTATATACTAGTATTGTTATTTTTGGAGTCGGTGACAGCCAAGTGAGATTGTGTGTGTGGATGAGAGAGAGAGAGAGAGAGAGAGAGAGAGAGAGAGGCGGAGAGAGAGAAGCTTATGAAAATAAATTCCTCTCTCCGCTGGATGTTCGCAATAAGGTTCGGGTAAGGTATACTCGTAACTATAACGCGAGCATAGCTTAACAATTTTTGATTGAATAATTAGTTCTTTCTTGGCTGTCACCGACTCCAAAAATAACAATACTAGTATATAATTAATAATTATTACTACCTTAGTAGTACTCATATTATGATTATAGAGTTATTTTTTGCTTTTTAGTTTTGAAGTCGGTTTTTTTAAACGTAGTTTTTTTTTGTAGATCTTTTGAAGACCATCATCTTTGTAATAGGTACATACTTTTGGTGTATGATCAACGTATGCGAGGATAAGAGCTCGGAAGCGCATTTTCATCCGACTTGCTTCTAATTTATCGTCACTGCTCAGCTCCTTTGTGTCTTAGCGGTATGTTATATAGCCTATAACCTGCCCAGGACTATGGACTACAATCGTACCAAGTTTGGTTCAAATCCTTTCAGTAGTTTTTGACCCTTGCGTGCATATACAGACGGACAGACAGACACAAAGTTTACTGATTGCATTTTTGGCATCAGTATCGATCACCATTGATCCTTCAATATTAATTTTGAATATATATTCAATGTAGAGAGTTGACCTCTACAGTGTTTTGATAAGTACAGATAGTGTACGAGTAGGTCGGTGCACGTGTGCGAGATGTGCCTACTAGTTATCTTTCTTATCAATAAATAATACCTACCTATACTTTATAAGTATTTAGTTCTTAGGAAAGGACTGTTCTTATTGGAAAACTGATAAGCAAGTATTTAGACACGCGGCAGCGTGTTAAGCCAAGTTCAAGCAAAGGAACTGGTTAGCCAGCGGCGAGTGTAATATTACACGAACCACTTGGTGCCATTTGTGACCCTTCTATGACTCAAAACCTATTTAACGTAAACACATAAAACTACGTGTGTTTAATTATATCCATTAGGACATCTAGAAGCTAGCTCAAACGGTTATTAAGATATGAAGGTCAAAAATCGTAAATTTTACCACTGACTGACTGACTTATAGTACCTAAACCTAATCAACTTCCAGATGACCTAGAAGGATGAAATTTGGAATCCAGCTCGGTATTTCTGTGAAAGCGTAGGAGAAAATCTAAAAATAAAAAAAACGTTAAAAATCGCAATACACTTGTTTTTTTAATTGTAGCGTCATAACGGTTCCAAGCAGATATTTGAAACTATCCCAATATATGTATTATTATATTAGCGTAGCGTAACGTTATACCTCCCACACTTTTTGCAATCTACTTAGTCTACGTACTGAGGGATTCTTACTTCAATGACATAGGTAGGACAGATCGGTCTCAGTGTCAGAATGGACAAAAGTGTCTGCGATATGAGCCGCTTTAGAGCTAAAATATCGGTACAGGAACTCTCTGTCATGGACGTTCTTTATGCTCACGATGTCTGTCTTATGGCCCACGATGTTGCTAGCCTGCAATTATTTCTAAGCCGTCTCAGCGATTCATGTCGTAGATTTGGTCTGATCATTAGTGTCTCAAAGACACAAGTGCTTAAACAACCTGCACGTGGTACTACACCAGATCCGACTCCAGTACTGTTGAATGGAACACTACTTGAGGACGTATCATCTTTTCTGTACCTTTCGGTACCGGCAGTTTCATTCGTGACGACAACCAGCATGCTACCGAAATTTCCTCTAGAATTGCAAAGGTAGCATCATCATATGGATTGCTTCGAAAAAGGGTTTGGGACTCGCATGACTGCATGACCTCAAACTACACACTTAGATCGCTGTGAACAAGGCAATTATTCTGCCTATACTGTTATATGCCATTGAGACATGGTGTCTCTACAAGAGCGATATTAAACGCCTGGATGCCTTCCATTTGAAGTGTTTGAGATTAAAGTGGCATGACCATGCACTAAACTCTAAAGTGTTTCAACGAACGAATTTGAGTGGCATTGAAGCGCTGCTCATGCAAGGACAATTAAGATGGTGCGGGCATCGTGTGCCTCATCAATTCAAACGCCTTCGCAAAAAGAACCGTCCGAAACCTTCCTACACCTACACTTTCAATACTGATGGTCAGTTGCATTGCGCGCCCTGCAACAGGACCTTCAAGACAAAATTTACGTCGAGATGTCGTCAAGACGTTAACGTCGCGCTCAGCAGACGCGACGTCACCGTCGTGTGTGCGCGGCGTCGACGCGGTGCAGACGCGACGTTGACGTTAACGTTCGTAAAACGCCAGTGGGATAGCGGCCTTAAGGCGTACAATCCGAAACATAATGGATTCAGACTAGGAAGCACTACTGTTGGCTTTACTACTCCGAATCGTACCAGTACCTAACGTACGCTCGCTAAAGCAGCAACGGTGCAAATGGCTGCCGGCCGTAGCCCCCGCCCGAACCCACACGGACAGAGCAGGACGGCGCGGCGTGATTGTACCTGTTGCCAACAAACGCGATGTCAACGTCTCGCCCGCGCAACGTTGACGCTCTTGCAGACGTTCGGGAGACGCTGACGTTCGTAAAACGCCAGTGGGATAGCGGCCTATAAGTTTGCCGCTGTCAACTGTCACGCGTTTAGCGTTGTCTCGCTCACTCAGTTCTAGTTCCAGATGAGTTCCAGTCATGTTCCAGTGCAGTGAGAAAACGCTATACTGACGTCATTTGACACCAGCAAACTTAAATCTCAACACCTGCCTGTTTTCTTTACAAAAAGTAATGTTATCCCACCTTTGAGTATGAATATCCCACCAAAACATAAATTTAAAAAAAAAAATTATTAAAAAAATCAAAGACCCGGCTGCGTAAAAATACTCTTATTATAAACTACTAGCAGCGCCCCGTGGTTTTACCCGCGTTGTGCCCATTCCTGTGGTAATTTCGGGATGAAAATTAGCCTATAACCTTCCCGTTGAATGTGGCTATCTATTACAAAAAGAATTATTCAAATCGGACTGATAATTCCTGAGATTACCTCGAACATACAAACAAAAAAAAACAAACAAACTTACTTAAATTTTACCTCTTTATAATATTAGTATAGATATAGATTAGTATATATTAAAAAATTCTAAACTCTTAAAAAGAATAAAACTAGTCTGGTTGATAACTGGAGGAAGACCTTAACTGTAATAAATAATACCTATATTCAAATACGGGATACTTATAGCGACTTTTACAGTCGGGACCCAAATTAATTAATAACCTAGTCTCGTTTCATTCCTATCCAATATGGGTCGGGTAAAAAAGGAGAGCCAAGTTCAATACAAAAATTATGCTAGGCTGTGGGCTTCGCCGCAAAAAGAATGGAGTTCTAGATGAATGCCAAGTTCTTCAAATGCAAAATCAAAAAATATATTTATAATAAACAACAATAAGCTGATGAACAAGTTCTTTGCTTTATTAGATTGACAGCCCCAAGGATATTCTTCACTCATTATGTTATTATATCGGACGGATTATCGCGGAAGGTCAGTGGATCGATGATGTAATGATGGTCATTATCCTTACCTCCCCGTCCCCTGTACACCGTCACCCCGCGTGGCCACCTGACCAATGTCAGGGGGTTCGCTTTGTGGTTCGCTCCAATCAAACAACAACCGATCCACTACGTACATAGGTAACACCACGGGTAACACACACGGCACACATGCCGGTTCAAGGCTTGTGTGTCACATATCGGTGCATATTTAAGCTAAGGTAACGTGATAAAATGTTGGTTTTACGAAATACCTAATTTACAATTTCGTCCCGTATATCTACGGCAATAAATATAAAAGAGGTGCACCATCTATTCAAATGAATCATGATGGAATCCCTTATTAAGCGGGGAATTCACTAGACGGGCATGTCCGCGGGCAGTCTGTCCGGGCATGCCTTGCGACGCAATACACTTCGCAGACTCTTCAGTTTGTTTTAAAACGGCTTCGCTATTAGTTGTGTTGCAAGATGGCAATGCAATGTATTACGCATTTCACTATTCATAAATTCCTTGCTTTTTACCTTCCATAAACATGGATAAGTTTTGTATTCAGCTATAAATTCTTCCCAGAATATTTTATTCTCATTAAAACTAATTTTAAATTAAAAATTCTCCACAACTCGTCGAACGATAATAAGCGGACGTCTGTTTGGGTTGCTGTCACTGCCAGGTCTGTCCACAGGCCGCCTGGAAAGCGGGGAATTCACTAGACGGGCATGTCCGCGGGCAAGCCTGCAGGCAAGTCCGACGGGCTTCGCTACTATCATGTCTGTGCTTTATCAGTCAGTGTAGTACTCCCGCGGGCGGTCTGGCAGACTGCCCGTTGTAAGTCCGCGCGATCTCATTTTGTCTGCACAGGCACCGACAGGTCCGAGCGTGAATGCTTAGTCCAGGCGGCCTGTGGACAGACCTGGCAGTGACAGCAACCCAAACAGACGTCCGCTTATTATCGTTCGACGAATTGTAGAGAATTTTTAATTTAAAATGAGTTTTAATGAGAATAAAATATTCTGGGAAGAATTTATAGCTGAATACAAAACTTATCGATGTTTATGGAAGGTAAAAAGCAAGGAATTTATGAATAGTGAAATGCGTAATACATTGCATTGCCATCTTGCAACACAACTAATAGCGAAGCCGTTCTAAAACAAACTGAAGAGTCTGTGAAGTGTATTGCGTCGCCAGGCATGCCCGGACAGACTGCCCGCGGACATGCCCGTCTAGTGAATTCCCCGCTTAAGCATTCACGCTCGGACCTGTCGGTGCCTGTGCAGACAAAATGAGATCGCGCGGACTTCCAACGGGCAGTCTGCCAGACCGCCCGCGGCAGTACTACACTGACTGATAAAGCACAGACATGATAGTAGCGAAGCCCGTCGGACTTGCCTGCAGGCTTGCCCGCGGACATGCCCGTCTAGTGAATTCCCCTAGCTAAAGCGGGGAGCAAGATTTGTGTGACATATGTCATTTGAAAGCTCTTGAAGAGTTGTACAAGTCACCCTTTGACGGTGATATCGAAATCGACGGCCAACTTGGTGTTTTCGACCATTGAAGATTGGAGTTGACCTATGCTATGGACGCTGATCCTAATGCTCAACAGTGACATGACCTATGTCATTTGAAAGCTCTTGACAAGTTGTACAAGTCACCCTTTGACGGTGATATCGAAATCGACGGCCAACTTGGTGTTTTCGACCATTGAAGATTGGAGTTGACCTATGCTATGAACGCTGATCCTAATGCTCAACAGTGACATGATCTATGTCATTTGAAAGCTCTTGACAAGTTGTACAAGTCACCCTTTGACGGTGACATCAAAATCGATGGCCAACTTGGTGTTTTCGACCACCGAAGATTGGAGTTGGCCTATGCCATGGACGCTGATCCTACTGCTCAACAGTGACATGACCTATGTCATTTGAAAGCTCTTGAGGAGTTGTACAAGTCACCCTTTGACGGTGATATCGAAATCAATGGCCAACATGGTGTTTTCGACCATTGACCTTTAGTACCGTTTACCTGCCAAAGCCACGATAACCCAAACTTCATAATGGTCCATCGTTCTTACCTGTGTTGGGAGCATGCGCTGACAAACTTTCAGCTTTTATAAAATGACGAAAGTCTGGGGTCCACGGGCTCTTGGTCCATAGAGCACTGCGACCTCTTCAGTCAGTGACTTATAGAGAATATATCATAGAGAATTAGAGATTCAGAAATTATACTCCTTGTTGGTCTAATGTAAACTCTATAGTTTTTGCAGTCGGTAAAAAATATATCAGAGATTTGTCAAGCAAATAATATTTTATATTCATGTTTAACAGAATAAAATATTCGTAGACAGTCTATTGATATGTTATTTTATTAGTTATATCTATTGATAAAGAAGTATTTTGTTTAAATTCGATATTGTAAGGTGTGTTAGCGATTGCAAACTATCTGTCATCATAAGAGTGTCGCGGCGCGGTGTGGGCGAGTGTCAGTAGTGTCGAGGGTGTGGGCGCGTGTCGCGGGGGGCGGGCGGGCGGCGTGCGTGCGAGTGATGCGGCACACGGCAGGCGGCAGCGGGTGTCGGCGCGCCGCCGCCGCGTCCACCGCACGCCCCATGGTGCCCTCGCTCGCGCCGCTCGACCCGCAGCGGACGCGCGCTCTCACCACCATCTACGCGCCGAGGAAGCTGAAGACGAGGAAGAATAAGACGGCCCAGAACAGGATGCTCGACACCGACCTGCCCGTCAAGTCGACGCTCTCGCCCTTCCACCCGCTGCCCGCCATCGGACACACGCTGGAGCGCTCCAATACCAAAGTGATCGTGTTCGAACTGGAGCCTGCCGATGAGGGGGAGGCGGGGGTGGAGGCGGAGAGCGGGGTGGGTTACAAGGCGGGGCGTGTGCACGAGCTGCTGGAGCCGCTGCGGCTGGCGGGGCTGCCGCGGCGGCGCGAGGAGCGCGCGCGCCCGCAACAGCTGCTGCGCGAGAACACGTACGACGTGATCGAGCCCATGTACCTGCACTCAGCGGGCGGCGAGGCGCATCGCAGCGCCGAGCAGCCGGCGGCGCGCGACTCGCCCAAGACCCGGTTCAAGAAGGCGGCCCTGCAGGTGTCAAAGCTGGCGGGGCCGGAACCGGGCACGCTGCTGTGCATGCGCGAGCGCGCGCCACCGCCGGGGCCCGCGCCGCCCGCCGCCGCCGCCGACGCGTGCCGCCTGGCGCCACTGCACGCCACGCCAGACCACCGCCTCAACAAGCTCTCCGAGATATTCCAGAGCCTCGAGATGAGAGGTCGGCACAAGGACAAGATGAAGAAGGACAACAGCTGGTTCTAGTTTATTAACCTTTTAAATGATTATTGGAGGAGGAAGTTTTAAGTGTATACCTACCTAACCTACTACTATTGTGTAAGTAAAGTTGATTATTAGTTAGTCGTGAAAGTGTGACCAGGTTGATATTGCTCAAGTGATCTGATGACTGTGAACTCCTATTCTAATGTCTAGTTACATATAGGTACTTATATTGAGTGCTTTTTATTCAGGGTGTTTTAATTTAGTGTACCTAAACACAGTAGGTACTAGTACCTGATATTGATGATAGAACTTGTAGGCGCGTACACTAATAATATCTAAGCCGTAGCTAGTATGTAACGTCGGTATACTTTGTTTGGTTATGATTGGTGGATACGGATACCCACCAAACGTAGCATAGCATAGCTCTAGTGGAACGACTTTACATCAAAGTTGCACGAATTATTCAAGTGCCATGGAGATAATGTGGAGCCTTACTTATAACTATTTGAATTATAAACATATTGCTTTGGCCATCGTTGTTGTTACCCAGACCAGGACCTTATTTCACTAGCTAGTTCTCAGGAGTTGACCTCTGAAAATAATCGATCTCTATCGGCGAATATCATACACATCGTAAGACCCACAGCTCGGCACATATCTGGTGGAAAGCATCCTAAGCCAAGCCATAAAGAACCTACATATAATTCGGCGCGAAGGGTCACCCCGCGGCCTTGGCCTCGAGGCAACAAGTGTTGCGTGCTGGTTCACTTCCGCAAGCCATCGCTCACTGCTTGAAACCTGACGCATATCATGACTAGGGTCAGAGGCTACCATAATCAATTAAAAGGAATTCTTCGTCATCAGTGAGTAAGTTCGAGAAGGTTAGTGGCCAATCCTGGTGTCGAAGTTTTTAGATCGCCTCCGGAAGGCCTCCGACATGATCTGACGATTCAATTATTTCAATCATTTACCCTCCGAAGCACGATAGAAATTAGACAGAAATGCCACTATCGGCCCCCATCCAGGAAGGAGCGCCGAGATAATTGAACTCACATTTTTTTTGTAGTTTTATGAGTCTCTTATTTTGAAAGTTACAGGGCGGGCACACATTTTACCACTTTGGAAGTGTCGCTCGCGCCAACTATTCAGCTTAGTAAAAAAATATATTAGAAAGCTCAATATCATTTTTGAAGACCTATCCATAGATACCCCACACGTATGGGTTAAATGACAAAAAAATTGTTCTGTTCAGTGTGGGAACCACCAAAATTTAATGTTTTTAGGGTTCCGTAGCCAAAGGGTAAAAACGGGACCCTATTACTGAGACTTCGCTGTCCGTTCGTCCGTACTAAAAATAAACAAATATTCAAGGGGGCTCCCTCCCATACAGCAAACGTGATTTTTTGCTGTTTTTTTAAAGTACGGAACCCTCAGGGCTCGAGTCCGACTCCCACTTAGCCGGTTTTTTTTTCTATTTTTGTGTTAATTAATGCGGTTAGAATACATCTACTTACAAAAGTGGCTGTGACATACGGACGGACAGACAGACAGACAGACAGACATGACGAATCTATAAGGGTTCCGTTTTGTGCCATTTGGCTACGGATTCCTAAGAAACGCCACGAATGCTTACTGAGAGATACCACAATGCAAGTAGGTTCGGTTCGAAGGCAGTCGGTCCTGTTGGTGTACATCGCGTGTCCATTCCCTCCGCGGCACAGAATAATAAGTACTACATGTCCGCGGCCCGTCCGCCTGTCTGTTGAATCGTATTGACGAGCCGGACGGTAGTCATGCACTCGCTTCGCTCGACCCACTTCCACGGACATATATTTTAGGTCAAGCAAATATTTAAACACCTAAGTAACTATGCAATAGATACTTTCTTACATGTCTTTTAGAATCTTCTTAGCTATTTCTTAGGCGGCCCCTAAACGATCAATTATATTGCGCAATATTGATTATTGTGCAATATAATTGATCGTCTAGGGCTAATATTGAAGACTGCGCAATGATTGAACGAAAGTTTGAGCGAGTTTAATTTTTATTGTACAATATTTAATATTGAACAATATTGCTTCGTGTAGGGTCAGTATTGCGCAATATTTGACATGTTGCTCGGGATCAAACTATTCTCCGACTGAACAAGAAAACATTGCACAATTTTCTTATTGTGCAATATAATTGACCGTTTGGATCCAAACGCAATTCAATCTTATTGCACAATTAAATATATTGTACAATGTTATTGTAGGTCTAGGGGCCGCCTTAATGAGGTGACCTTAAAGGGCCCTACTTCACCAAGACGCCATGGCGACGTCTCCGGCTACGTATTCAAACAATTCATATTACAATGCACAGTTATCTCACTGTCTACATTGTAATATGATACGTTGCCAGTTAAATGTACACGAGCAAGATGCGTCTCACTCGCTCAGTGCCCAACCGGCCGCCAAGAGGGATGCATAATGAGTTTCGATACAGAAAGATTAATTGTAGAAATTCAAAATCGACCATGTTTAAGGGAATCATCAAAAGATGATGTCGCCAGGTCGCCACGGTTTCCAGACTCCACACAGCGAGCCGACAGTCGTGGCTACGCTTCCAAATTTGCGACGTTGCCAAACCATCGCCTAGTGAGATAACTGTCTGCATTGTAATATTAATTGTTTGGATACGTAGCCGGAGGCGTCGCCATGGCGTCTCGGTGAGGTAGGGCCCCTAAGGCGCCTGCGAAGACAAAACTATCTGGGACTGTTTATCAAACAAAACACAAACAATTAAGAGAAGATTTTTAATTATTCGTGGGATTAAAGTTCGCACAGTCAGGCTCTTGTCCGCGGAGACCGTAATACTGAAACCAAATGATCTAGGTCTCAGTTAAGTAACTGCCTACTTAATGCTTCCTAACGGTTAATGCAATTCAAGCAGCTCCTTTATGACAGTGATGGCAGTTTGATATTGTCTGTAAAAGTAGACGCGGACAGGCATTGAACGATATCAACTCTGTTTAGTGGCTAGGGCGCGCGGGCGAGGCGAACAGATCAATAATAATATTCACGAGGTCTAATAATAGATCGATAACAACTCTGACCATGAAAGGACATCAATTACTTAAATGAAATTTAACATAACACAAACAACTTTCAAATCCATTGCTTATTCAATAAGAGCTAGTTTCGTTTGAACATAATGTTGTTCTGTCTATAAGTATTACAATGTCATTGTACCGAACATAAAGGTACCTGTAACCATCGGGTGTCTGTGATGATGTTAGTACATTATGACTCAATACTATACCTATAGCCTGCACGTCCAGCATACTGATCACTACATTAAACCTACATGTGTTCGAGATGAGGGCTCCAGCAAGCCTAGCCACAACACACCACTGGTGGGATGTGTTCTTATTTCAAGCTGAGAAATTGACAGAAATTAGAAACAAAATGTTGTTGAGTTATTATACAAATAATTTACAAAAATATGATTTACATATAAAACTATAATTTACACATAAAATAATCAGTACATAGCACTACCATATTATTAATCTATACTAATATTATAAAGCTGAAGAGTTTGTTTTGTTTGTTTGTTTGTTTGTTTGTTTGTTTGTTTGTTTAAACGCGCTAATCTCAGAAACTACTGAACCGATTTGAATAATTATTTCACTGTTAGATAGTCTATTTATCGAGGAAGGCTATAGGCTACATTTTATCCCGGATTTCCTACGGGAACGAGCACAACGCGGGTAAAACCGCGGGGCGCTGCTAGTTACATTATAATGAAAAAATAACTTCATACAAATCAGTCTCACAATGTACATAGTTTCCTTTATTTGTGGAAATGAATCCAATAGTTCGAGAAATACACAATGTAGAGGGTACTGATATCTTAAGTGAGCTGAGCCGTGTAATGGGGACTGGGACAGAATGTGACGGGCTGATACTTACTAGAATAAGTTAAAAAATGTGCTTTACTGTGACCTCCAGGGGAAAACTTTGCATGACTCAGCTAGCTGACTAAGCAGCAGATTAAATACACTTTATCAACATCTCTTCATGTATTATTGTCAAATTACATAGTAATACAAAAAGCTACTTTGAAAGGTCACCTTTATTGGTGAAATGTCAACAGTTCAAATCACACCCACTTGTGGCTCATTATCACCAACATATTTCTAGAGCTGTGTTAGTCAAAGCACCCATTTTCTATTCTTAGTGGACTACTAAATAGAGAGTAGATTAGAGCCACTGCCATTTTGTAACTTGGCTATTTCATCCTTGAATTTGGTGATAGTTTCCTTGGCGAGGTGCAGTTTCTCTTTTAAGTCCGTTATTTCGCTCCTTACTTTTGTTTGTGCAAGTATTATTTTTTCCAATGTCTTCTCCTTTTTGTCTTCGACTAGAAGGAAAAAAAAATCCAATAACAAACATGACAAAACAATTATACCAATCAGAGTAAAACTTGTATAATTACTAATAGGAGAGTATAGAGTAGTGATACGGTATATGATAGTTACAATCTGTGTCATGTGTGAAGGAGCCGGTGGTGAGGGGCTTGACGTTGTTGAGGAGGTGCTGCATGAGCTGCGTGGGCTCCTGGAACACCACCTCCTCGTAGGACTCGCTGACTAGCGCGCGCCCCGCCGCACCCGCACCCGCCCCCGCGCCCGCACCTGCTCCGCCCTCTCCCACTGGCGACTGGAACAGCTTCAGGATGTGATACAGCGTCACCTGCACACATCAACACACTCATATGTTAACTGAAACATAACATACACTGATGGTTAGTATTTGTCTAGTATAACTCTTTATTCGACAAACTAGCAGCGCCCCGCGGTTTTACCCGCGTTGTGCCCGTTCCCGTGGGAATTTCGGGAATTTTTTTACATAAAAACCTTCCTCTTGAATCACTCTACCTATTACAAAAAACCGCATCATAATCCGTTGCGTAATTTTAAAGATTTAAGCATACAGACAAACAGACAAACAAACAGACAAAAATAGCGACTTTGTTTTATACTATGTAGTGATGTGGACACTCACAGGCCTCTCGTTGGGGTCGTGAAAGTACAACTTGATGACGATCTCGAACTCGCCCCAGCCCGTCTCGGTGAGCTCGTATGGCGGCTTCGTGATGATGCGGTTGGGGTTGGCGTAGCTCTCGTGCAGCTTGAAGTGGATCTTCTTGATGTAGCCCGACATGTCCTCGTTGGCGTACGGCTTCACGTACACGGTCCACTGGTGTGTGTGCCCGTCCTCCTCGCGCTTCTTACCGAAATATCGAGCGACGTTGCCGTATACAATAGGTTTTACTATCACAAGACCCTGGAATTTTCCCGGAAACTTCACTAACTTTCCTTTGATACCCGGTATAATGTAAGAAGTAAACCTCAAGAAAACCTACCTTTACTCTTCCGCCTGAATCAGGGCCGAAATCAGTAGGCAAACTCATTATATCTAAATCAATTGTATGACTCTCAGTAATTAACTAAAGATACAGAATGGTATGAAAATATTGTTTTGTTGTTTTGTAAACAAACATTCCATTTCCATCAGCCAGCACTGAGCTCCACAGACCAGGAAGGAAACCACAGACCAGGAAGGAAACAAAGAAGGAAACTGCTGAGCTCACTGAGCACGCTGAGCACACTTGCTTGCTTGGATGGATGGAGCACAGTGCACACCACAGACCACGAAACCACCCATCAGAATGAAAAGAATGAAGCTGAATCTTATTTTAGGAACGGGCTGGAACGGGCACTAAAATCACTTTAAATCATAGATAAAGTCTCTGTCTACGCTTTAAATGGTTACATGCTTAAGGTTACATGCTGTGGTTACATGCATTCATGCGTGCATGCATAACATGCGATCTGATGCCAGTGTGACCAGATTTAAATTGAGCATAATGCTAGCTGCTCGGGTAAATTCTGCTAAATTCTGCTAACTCAAATTTTGTATGAAAATATCTATACTAATATTATAAAGCTGAAGAGTTTGTTTTGTTTGTTTGTTTGTTTGTTTGTTTGTTTGTTTGTTTGTTTGTTTGTTTGTTTGTTTAAACGCGCTAATCTCAGAAACTACTGAACCGATTTGAATAATTCTTTTTGTAATGGATAACTACATTCAACGGGAAGGTTATAGGCTATTTTTCATCCCCAAATTCCTACGGGAACGGGCACAACGCGGGTAAAACCGCGGGGCGCTGCTAGTATAAAATAAAAACGCTCATGACTCATGACCGATTGTTTTTTATCTATATCTATACACTCTAAAAAGCAAAGTCCCCCGCCGCGTCTGTCTGTCTGTGTTTTCGCGATAAACTCAAAAACTACTGAACAGATTTCCATGCGGTTTTCACCTATGAAGAGAGTGATTCTTGAGGAATGTACACTTGTATAATTTGTTATGTTTTTTTGTAAATTGGTTGAAATATACCGGGCGAAGCCGGGGCGGGTCGCTAGTTATTAATAATAATCACAATTTAAGTATATTTCTTTTATTAATAATCATAACTCAGATAACCTAATCTAACCTATTAATTTGGCATATTAACATCTACATTTTTATGCAGAGTCTTTGAGTTTCCTGCATTGACTAACATATTTTTGGATGGTGTGAAATTCACACACCCATCCTGCTCTTTCACAGCTTGTTTCACGTGCAGTATGGCAGAAACGTGTCCGTTTTTAAATCTATTTCTCAATTCAGTTTTTATGTTGTTTACTTGAGAAAATATTCTCTCACACGCCGTGTTTGACATGGGCATAATCATCATTGCCTTTGCAAAGTTTACCAAATGTTGGTACTTTTTACTTCCATTAAATTCTGCCAAAATCTGCTAACTTTTTCTATTCTGCAGTATAATCTGCTAAGTATCAAAATGGGGATCAAATTCTGCCAAAATCGCAGAATTCTGCTAAATCTGGTCACACTGTCTGATGCGATCTGTGATATGATGCGATTACGTTTGACATTGACATTGACAGATAATAACAAATCAGCTCTCCATACCTGCCATAAATAAATGACTAATTTCTACCTTTAGACTTAAGTCTAGCGTAGGTATGAACTATCAACAATATTATTTTTCCACAAAAGTATAAAAAAATTCCCTTACGCTAAGGTTGACGTCCTGAGTTTAATTCCCGAGTCGAGCAAAGCCTGTCTCCTTTACTTTTCAAAAATGGTTCGAGTTTACGATCACCAACCCACAGTAGGCAATGTGGTGATTACGCCTAATCCTCCTCACTGTACGGATATCTTCAGTGAGATGAAAGATGGATGACAGGCAGTGGGACATTATAGGCTATTACTTTTTTGTTTAATATCTAAAGACTATTACAGGTTTTAACATTATCTTAGGAATAAAACAAGTCCGGCATTATAATTGTATTTAATATTATAATTAAAATAATGATTATTTTAGAGGGATGGTGAACAAAATATGTTCAACAAGCTCCATTTACATTGTTTTTTTTTTAATAAGTATAATATATTAATAATTATTTAATAAGATAGACACTAACTACATAAATTCAAGGGCTCTAGTGTAAACTGAGCATCAGACCAAAATCACAACATAATTGAGATAACAAGGTGTTGACACGAAGATTTCATCCAAGATTTGTTAATTAGGCCAAATGTCTTGTAATAAACATCTACCTATTCATAACTCTATATAGTTAAACATTGAAATTAGATGGCCCGTGACGTAGGGGTATCGAAAAGCAAACAGTAGGTTTCGTATTTAAACCTACTTTCTAAAACTTATGGTCAGTGCGTGTTTGCTCAGGTTCCGACAGCAGGGGGTCAAATTCTTCCTCAAGTCTTGAAGATCGAGAACCAAGTCTTGATGTGGAGACCCTATGAGTGAAGTTTAGTAGATTAGGCACGAGGTTGCTGCAGGGCGTAGCGGGTGCGGAGCGAGACGAGGTGCGCGTGCCAGGGGAGATGCGCGACGGCCGCGCTGGTTGCGCCGTCGTTAGTGGCATGTATAAGCTCGATTTCCTTATATTCCGTTTCAGAGCTTCCAAACGGCGTTGTCGTCTATCCTCACTGGGTCTTCGGCTAGATTCCTGAGATGTCTGTGTGGGACTAGTCGGTTGAGGTGGAGATTCACAAGTTCCCGTAGCCGGTGAGTGGAACAAATGTCTCAGTCCATAGCTCTCGTGTTCATATACAACGTTGTCCAGATTTGACGGTGACTGATGAATCGTGGGGGAGGTTCCCACTCTGGGCTTGCACCCACCGTCACAATACATCTCACAATCCAGAAGTTCCAAAGACAAGTCGTACGAAGGATCCTAAAACATTAGGTATAACTTAGGTTTACTTAGCTCACTGACCGTTTCGAATGAAATATCACCACTATACATACCAAGGGCTGAACAGGTGAATTGAGTAGGTTCTCCCGGAAAGCGGCGGAGTTCCGCTGGCGCGAGGGCGTGGCGGGCGCGGCGGGGCGGCGCGGCGTCTCGCGCAGCTCCGACACGGAGCGCAGCATGCCACGTCCGCACCCCACGCTGCACTCCTCGTAGTTGCTGGCGCAAGAGTACGGCGGCGGGATTATTGAGTTTGCCTGTCAACACATAACCATTATAACTGTCTAATTTAATTTTACTTGAATTAATTAACACAGCAATGAATGTTGTACACATGTAATCCGAACCTCGTTAGTCGCATTGCATATGAAACTGGAATTGAGAGATTCAGCTGTACTCGTACCTGACAGTGAACCTGTGTGAAATAAATTATAAGATTAGTATTAATGGTTATTAGTGGTGGTTTATTGAAATCTGATAGTAAAATATAATTAATTCAACGGATAATCACTTTAGATGCTATTTTTTTTATCGCAATAATAGATCAAATAGATGAGCAAATAAATATAGCTACAAAGTGGTCACAGTATCTGGATAACTTGGTGCCATAAATAAATGTTCACCTGTGGGAGGTCGAATGACATAGTTTCTAAAATAATGCACCATCAAGTAGTTTCCACCTGCTTTTCCATCGCCTTCAGCGCATGTGATGACCAGTGGGTATAGGTCCGGCTTTGATTGCACCTGCAACAGAAATATTCAACTTATTTAGTTATTATCATTACTTATGTGAACATTATTAATCATCACGATATTAAGCAATATATGCAATAATTACCGTAAAACTATATATTATGGTTGTATTATGAATTCCATTATAGTTCGGACTAAATTTGCCGGTAAAATAATCAGTAGGAACATGAAATATTCAATTTCCTTTAAGATAAAAATAATATATTTAATAAGAAGATAATTACTTCGGAATAGGGTGGGGGTGCCTGATGGAAGGACCCACATCGGCTGTAGTGCGGAGGCAGGTAGAGCGAGCCCGCCGAGTCGATCTCCGTGTTGCGCGCCGGCATGCAGCACGAGCACACGATCGCGTACATCCCCTGCGGCGACGGGTACCGCTTACAGATGCAGAACCACATGCAGCAAATGAGGATCCCTCCGAGGATCCCGAGGAGGAAAAGCACTGGCCTGAAAAAGCGGTAAGTACATGTAACGAGAGTAAATCCCTACCTGTAACATGTATTATTTTTTTATCTAGATGTCTACAACCACTTACTAACCATTGAGCATACCACGGGTGGTCATGAACGTGGTCCTTGAATGTGTCATTATATCTGGTTCTGGATCGTTCGAAGGTGGGAAGGCAACATCCTTGTTCACAGCATTTCCAGTCCGTAGGGCAGAGTCTACCATCAGGACAGGAATCCCCACACTGAAATACGATAGTCAAGGATAAAACGGGATTTACATTACGAAACTAGTGTCATGCATGATGAAACTAGTTTCGTGAAACTAATTTTAGCACATGTGAAACTACTTTCTCGTGAAATTATCAGTATCGCGGATATAATGGCCCAGTCAATATTATAGCTATTGCTGCTGCTGTCTCTGATATGCTGTCGCGAAACTAGTTTCGCGTAGCATTTAAGCCTGATTTACATTACGAAATTAGTGGCATGCAACTAATTTTATAACACAAATTTCACGTGTAAACGTTCAGTTTCACTATGCATGCATTCTTTCGTGAAACTAAATTAGTTTCGTGCCCTGCGCGATTTTTAGATGAAATTAGTGTCATGCAACTAATTTCATAGTGTAGATGCAACGCGAAACTAGTGTCGCGACAGCATTTCAGAGACAGCAGCACCAATAGCTATGATATTGACAAGGCCATTATCTCCGCGATACTGATAATTTCACGACACTATAATTTCAACGAAAGTAGTTTCACATGTGCTGAAATTACTTTTACGAAACTAGTTTCATCATGCATGACACTAGTTTCGTAATGTAAATCCCGCTATGAAGAAACTAGTTGCATGACATTAGTTTCACAATAAATATGCGCATAGCACGAAACTACTTTAGTTTCAAGAAAGTAATGCATGCATAGTGAAACTGAACGTTTACACTTGTTAGTGTTATAAAACTAGTTGCATGCCACTAGTTTCGTAATGTAAATTCAGCTTTATGCATGCATAGTGAAACTGAACGTTTACACGTGAAATTACTGGTGAAATTAGTGTTATAAAACTAGTTTCATGCCACTGGTTTTGTAATGTAAATCGGGCTTAAATTGATTTCAATTTAAGAACTTGCACACTAGAAATAAACAATTTTTATTCCATAGGCTTAACGAAAATCTTCTTTCTTGTATAAATGCACACTCAATATACCAAAAACGTGTTTTCATAATTGCATAGTGTTTGTTATCAGCAAGGTGAATGCAAAAGACGCATCAAAGTAAGTACTTAAGTAGTAAGAGTAGGTACATGAGCTTTACATTGCTCTCCGGTATATCATTGGTTTTTTCTCATTTCACCGCTGAAACTGGAGCAAAAGCTATAATATAGTCCTGTAATAAGAAATGTCAGAAGTGGACATCTTCTCCTAAACTTGTATGATTAACACACGACATTAGAAGATAAAAAACGGCGGGAAATTATTGTCAGCGGCGCGTCTCTCAGACGGCGCATGTTTCACTACACTAATCGATATCTGTTACGTGGACGATGCCATTTTGCTTTCAATAACTTTTGCCTTACTGTGTGTCGTGTATGATGGACACTGATGATATTATTATGATTTTTCCTTAAACTTTAGCAGCACTTTCAGAATATTACTATTTACATAATAGATTTAAAGTAGGTACCTATCTGTATAGATTTTATAATGGGATTTTAATTATTTTTCTTCTTCGTTGTCTGTCTATTTTTATACTACACACAGAATAAAAAATATTATTTGGTTCCAATTAATTCCGCTATGTTCTAAGACTACAGTAGATAGTTTGCGGATTTCAAAAATAAATGTTATTGTTAGTTAGTAACCATGGGGTATCGCTTATTGTTTGCATTAACACATTTTTTCGGGTAGGTACTTACCGCAGAGTGTTGCAAAACGACATAAATAAGAACAATCAAAGCACTAGTTGCAATCGTCATTATGATTAATTTAAAGAATCTGCACCATGAAGGGACGCATGTACCACACATAATTTGGATTATTATTTGGTGCAGCATGCAGTGTCGGGCGCCGCGTCGCGAGTACGTGTGGCGTGCGCCGCCGCGCGCCCGCCTCCACGGCTGCGCGTCTCGACCATCGGAAGAGTCGCTCACAACTGGCTTTTTAGGGTTCCGTAGCCAAATGGCAAAAACGGAACCCTTATAGATTCGTCATGTCTGTCTGTCTGTCCGTCCGTCTGTCCGTCTGTCTGTCCGTATGTCACAGCCTTTTTTCTCCGAAACTATAAGAGCTATGTTGTTGAAACTTAGTGTGTAGATGTATTCTGTGAACCGCATTAATATTTTCACACTAAAATAGAAAAAAAATAAAATTTTAGGGGGGTCTCCCATACATAGAAATGAAAAAAATATTTTTTTTTTTCATCATACCCATACGTGTGGGGTATCTATGGGTAGGTCTTCAAAAATGGTATTGAGGTTTCTAATATCATTTTTTTCTAAACTGAATAGTTTGCGCGAGAGACTCTTCCAAAGTGGTAAAATGTGTGTCCCCCCCCCCTGTAACTTCTAAAATAAGAGAATGATAAAACTAAAAAAAATATATGATGTACATAACAATGTAATCTAACACCGAAAATTGGTTTGAACGAGGTCTAGTTAGTAGTTTTTTTTTTACGACATAAATCGTAAACCGCAAAAAAATACTGATTATTCATTCAATAACTCAAATGTAAATAAAAAAACATTTATTTCAAGAACTTCTTTATTATGTTACTCGCTGCTACGGAACCCTTCATGGGCGAGTCCGACTCGCACTTGGCCGCTTTTTTTCATCTAATATTGTATTTGATAGATTTAACAATTTCGCAATAATAACAAAATATACAAGCAATGAGATTTTACTTTTTTATATATCGTTTATTCATACTTTTTATATTTACGAAATCTTAGATTTGTTTTCAAAGGTTCGGGATACAATGAATCCCATGTTTTATTATGATATTTGACCTATGTATATTACTGTTCAATTTAATCCTAATCCGTCTAGTAGTTTTTTCGTGAAAAAGTAACAAACATACATATTACATACATCCATCCTCACAAATTTTCGCATTTATAGTATTAGTAAGATTATGCTTTGGTTCCGATGAAATGAAAATGTAAATATTCATATAAATTATACTATTGTGTCGTGTGCTTTAATAATATATTATTGTTTATAAGAATAAGAACGAAAAAAACATTTCTTTGACTGAACGTTCTGTTTGTTAAAGGTGTAAAACGTAGTGTTATTACACTTTGATAAGGGCAACCAAATTAATGCACAGAGATTAATTAATAAATTAATTTGATTTGCTTGGATTAGCCTATTTTCTCCGATTTTCTCAGTAGGTAAGTATTGTTTATTCATAATCTACCAAATGGTATATTATTCGAATGAACTCATTGAGATATACATGGAATTAGTAAGTAGTACTTACTAATTCCATGGAGATATATTATGTATAATACTGAAGTACTGACAAGTGACAAAGTGGTGACAAATGACAGTTATTGGTTCGTGGTCTGTGGGTGAAGTAAGTGTGGATTTATATTATAATTAATTTATCTGGACTTGATTTGATCAAGACAGGTTTTCTTTGAGGGACAGAATAAATGTTTTTAAATTTTGCCACAGTATAATGGAATTTAGATAGATTTTGTAATAATTAATGTAAATAATCAAAATGCGTTGTGTTTTTATATTATTCGTAACGTTGTTGTGCTCCGCGGCGGCTTGGGACGACGGCGACTTCGAAGTGTTTGACGTGGTCGAAGAAGTTAACCAGAATTTTTATGAATTAATGGGTGTTAGCCAGGTGAGGCTTAGTATCAGTGATAGCACCTCCAACTGATTATGTCAATAGGACTTATATGAATGGAGTTCTTATATCATTCTGAACCTATGGTTTATTTTGTAAAGATGAATGAAAAACTTTCCCTCTACTTTTTTCTTTTATATTTTAGTTACCATCGCCTATTATGGCTACAGCGACCGTAAAATTGGCTATTTGTATTGTATTCGGATGATTCAATAACTTTCTCTGATTTTCTTTGGTTTACTTGTATATTTTAGTTACAGACTATAATTTTGTATTGCATTGCTTGTCTCTTAAATATTATATTTACGTCTCTCTACTCTTTTGCGTTACAAATACATATGGTTACCATGTCTTTGAACTTATAATAGAGGCCTGTTAAATGTTTCAGGATGCGAGTCCACAGGAGATTAAATCTGCATTCAAAAAGCTGACACTAAAGCTTCATCCGGATAAAAACGATTCCCCGGACGCTGACGTTCAGTTCCGGAACCTGGTCTCTGTGCACAATGTACTCAAAGATCCCGGGAAGAGGGAGAAGTATGTTACATCCATTTATGAATTTTAGAATTTTAAAAAATTATGAATCCAAACACTTGTTGTTGTTCTATTATGTACCAGGTTCGTCAAATAACTTATAAATCAAATTAACTTGTTTCAAAAAGTTATAACTAACCTGTAATGTCCCACTGCTGGGCAAAATCGCCTCTCATCTAAACTATCAATAGAAAAATATCATATTACAATTTGTTATGTAATAAAGCTAAAAAAAGAAACACTTGTTTTTAGTTGGCAAAAATGATATTGAAAAACATATGTTACCTATTGTAAACGGTCATACGTAGCTACCATAGGAGAATATATGTGTGTATAATTAGACTACAAAATAAGCTTAATAATTTATTGTCATGATGTTTCCTGTTATTGATCATAGCTTGGTTCAATTTCTGAATCCTGGCACTATTGCGCTATTGTAAACTGAGTCCTGATCAGAATATTGTTCTTTTGGGCCAATCGTCATAATAAGGTAATCAATGTAACACATTGAAAACATAGTTGAATCCATGGTAACCAAGTTATAGTTATATAAGTTATATTTATTTGTGAAGATATAATGATGTGCTGAAGAATGGCCTTCCAAACTGGCGGTCAGCCGTGTACTACTACCGGCACGTGCGTAAGATGGGGCTGGCAGAGGGCTCACTCATCTTGTTCGTGATCATCACGCTGGGGCAGTATGCCGTCGGCTGGGCCGCCTATGCGGAGAAGAGATTCACTGCTGTGAGTGCCATCATACGCCAAAAATAATATTTTATCCGTAAAAGCGGATTTAAATGGTTTGCTAAATTCAGTATTGTTTACCAGGAACAAATCTTGAACAGTCGCGGTAAGAAGCACACGAAGAAGTCCGGCTTCGACACTGGGCTGGCGGAGATCCTGGAGCAGCTGCCGCGACCAAGCGTGCGCGACACGCTGCCCTTCCAGCTGCCGCGCCTGCTGTGGGCCGCCGCGCTCGCCGTGCCGCGCGCCGCCGTCGCGCTGCGCGCCCACCACGCCGAGCAGAAGATACTCGCCGCTAAACTCAAAAAGAAGTAACATTCTCTCCTCGTTAAGCATTCCATATAAATTCCGAACAGATTCGGTTAATAATAATTAAACGTACGCGTTCAGGGAAGAGGAGGAGGCGGCCGCCGCGGAAGCCGCAGCCGTGGCCGCCGCCGCCGGCAAGGGCGCGCGGCGGCGGCGTACGTTCGTGCCGCCGGCGCGGGAGGCGGGCGGCGCGGCGCCGCGCGGCCCGTCGCCGGCGCGCGAGGCGGGCGCGCCGCCCGAGCCCGTGGTGGCGGGCGGGCTGTGGACGGACGACGACCTGAGCGAGCTGGCGCGCCTGCTGCGGCGCTGGCCGACCGGCACGCCGGAGCGCTGGGCGCTGGTGGCGCGCGCGCTGCGCCGCCCCGTGCCCGAGGTGACGCTGGTGGCGGCGCGGCTGAAGGCGGGCGCGTACCGGCTGCCGGCGCCGGACGAGCCCGCGCCGCCGCCGCCCGCGCGTAAGGTGAAGACGCGGCGCGCCGAGGAGCCGGCGGGCGCGGCGGCCGCCTGGGCGCAGGCGCAGCAGGCCGCGCTGGAGGCCGCGCTCGCGAGACACCCCAAGGGCGGCGCCGGCGACCGCTGGGACAAGATCGCCGCCAGCGTGCCCGGCAAGACCAAGGTACAACCACGAGACATACAAACACACGCACTACTAATTATGTTCATACCTAAAACGAGCTATCGTACGTTAAAAGTAGCTTTGGTTAGGTCACCGCGTTTCAACAAACAGAAAACTGATCCTTTTATTATACTATTAGTTTATGTATACGTATAACAATTCTTGACTTTCAGGAAGAGTGCATGCAAAGGTGTAAATATCTATCAGAAATGCTCCGAAAACAGAAGCAAAGGGAAGAAGAGGATAAGAGAGAGCAGGAGAAGGAATCCCCCGAGGTTACGGACGAAGCGGAACCACTGCTGTCGACATGATCCGGAATCTGGCCGCAATTTTATTCATAAATATACAAATACATCACTTTCTAACTACAGTTTTGATATTGCTTATATACATAATTTTTTTGTTATTTTGAATTAATTATAAAATAATTTAAGGAAACTTTGTACATTTCCTAAAACATAACACAAGCCTTCCTAAGTTTTTCTTTTATTTATTTTGTGATTTTATATTTTTCTTGTGGTTGTACATAATATTATTTGAAACTTAATTGCTCGACATGTAAATAAAGGAAATGTGATAATTATAAAATTAAAGCATTTTATGTTGTGTTATTTTATCGGCGTTTCTAAAAGTTATGATCCCATCAAAAACATTCTGTAAAAAACTAGCCAAGTCTAGATGGAGCTGCTTGTTTTTATCTTAATGTTGTGTGACTTGGCCGTTGACTTGTACCCACTAACGTATAAAGAATGTTCAAACTATATTCTCAACAAACATTCATACTACGTAATCCTCTGTGGACAAATGTGTTAAACATTCACCTATAAACATTGAGTTATATGTACTACGTACTAGAGAAGCCACTTCAAACAAGCTTCGTGAGAGATTCGCACCGGACAGGTGTCCAGTGTTCACTTAGTCGATGGCCAGCTCTGGCCAGAACTACATGTGTTACAGCTATTGTTTTTTCAAATAAAATATGCCCTCATGTGCATTGCGTTATTGCAAAAATACTTTAAGAAACACAAATAGAAGTAAAGAAGTGACCTTTCACTCGTAGGTATAATTTTCTACTCCGAAAACAAATTTAAATAAATATTTAAAAATAAATATTTTTACATCAACAAACGGTCATATTACAAAGAGTATATGAGATATGAGATACAGAGTGGACACTATCGAGGAGCATTGATAAATTCCTAATTCCGATTGATATTATATATCAACCATCTTTTTATATTAACCGACTTCAAAAAGGAGGTTTGTTCGACCCTAAGTTTTAAAAACATAGTTCTATTTTTTGTCTGCCATTTCTCGGAAACTATTGATCCGATTTGGGCGGGATTTTTTTAAAATGGGTTTTTTATATAAATATCTTCAAAAAAAAAACATGAAAATCGGTTCATATAGTTACAACGGATTATACATCCGCGAGCGCACAAAAAAAAACTCATGTATATACGGACAAATTGAGAAACTTCCTCCTTTTTTAAGTCGGTTAAAAAACATTTTGCTATTATTCTTCATATACTTTTTATAAAAATAAAAATTTACTTCTGAGATTATTGAAAAAAAGACGGTACATATTTCTACTAAGAGTCCGGTCTACGATAATTTTTATAATCTCTATTGTTAAATTCCGAGTAATGTCATTCAACTAGACCTATCCGTCAATGTCATTAGAAAAATCTCTTCACGATTTTTGTTCGACGTAGCCTCTCTAGTACGTAGTACATATAACTCAATGCCTTTATATTTGAATTTACAACAAGGGTATTTACAACTGTGCCCCCAGATTACAGAGATTACAGATTACAGAGTATCGATCCCGGTACCTCTCGCATGCTAAGCGAGCGCTCTACCAACTGAATTTTTCCACCAACTTTACTTACTTCGAACAGTAGCTGAAGTTAATAATTTACCTTTCACTGATGTATATTGCACCATATCTATTTAGCCTTATCCAACACGGTCACTAATTAATTAGTATGACATTTATAATGCATCCAAATAATATTTCTAAATTCTAGTTGAATAGCGCCTTTAATTATTGAAGGAGCAAATGAGTGTTAAATAAAATTATTTACTCTGTGTAAAAAAAACTAAATTGAATGGCGGGAAATCAAAAATATAATTAATTTATTTAATGATTTAAAAAAATGGTCTACCTAATTAGATGGTTAATTAGTTGTTATATGGTGGTTTTAGTTATAAGTGAGTGAGATTGTGAGAAGTATAAGTACAAAGAATATTTTTTAAGTGACACTACGTTCTAAATCAGGCAAGTCTAGTAAAATGCCTCGCAACAGACAATTGAAACAGAAAATGAAAGAGGTTAATAAGTGGTACCTAATTATTACCGTGATATAATTTTGGTAGAATTCATCATAGTAAATATCGGTAGGTACGTGGTTGGTAGTTAGTGGATACTAGCGTTGCTCTTGGCCCTACAAATAGGTATAAATTAGAATTTAGTAGCGTCACATTAGCAGAGCGAGCAAGTAGGTTCATACCGTTAAAATACTTAACTTGCAGGTGGCACGTATGTATGCCTGCATATGATCATGTGACTCATGATCTTTGCTACTATCTTGGCACTTGACAATACAAACTAGACCCCCATGCTAGACCCCCCTACCGGTAGGTACGCAACTACCTGTACTTTTAATATACAAAGCCGGAACAGCAATATTTAGAAGTCATAACAGACCTGTATCGTGTGTGATGTGACAGAAGCGGGCGCTGCGGCATCGCCTGATGCAGATCAGCGTGGCGGTGGAGGAGCACGTGTACTGCGGCGCGCCGCTGGGGGCGGCGGCCGCGCGCGCCGCGCGGCGGGACGTGCGCGCGCTGCGCCGCGCCGCGCGCCCCGACGCGCGCGCGCTGCAGGTCACACGCTCGATGTCATGCCTACGATTTATCCACTCACAGTTCTCTAGAATACGGTTTAGTTACAAATAGTACCCACTGTTCTTAAATCTACATAGTGTACCTATCCGCTTCGTTATGCTGGGGCCACACATACGTTTAACGTCAATGCCCATTATCTAGATAATTTATGGCATAATTTTTAACGCATTAAAGTGGGTAGCTACACTTAAACTGTCTCTTTCTCTCTTTGATGTACCGCCACTCGAGCTATCGCCTACGCCATACGGCATTGTTAATGCCATTGGCAAATTATCACGTATAGTCGTGGCTACACATACGGTTTACGTCCATTATCTAGATAATTTATGGCATTTCTCGTATGTGTGGCCCGGGCATTAGAGAGTATAGCTTCGTAATCCTGATTAGTTAAATTACGTTATCGCAGGTAGTCGACAAGCTGATCCGTTGTCTGACAGGGATTATAGCGGAACACGAGTCGCCCCCAGCCGCGGTGTCCCACACGCAAGTATCGGGCAGCGGGGCCGCGTCGCCCGCGTGCTCCGCTCCGGATGAAGGGATGAGTCCAGACGCCGCACACGTGCAACTACTCGGAGACTACCGGCACGAGGGAGAAGCGAGCGCGGAACCACATCACGACGCACAACTAACGGCCATCACAAATCACACTAACATCAATAACGAACACCATTTACTTACTATTCAAGGGCTTGTCTTTAATAGTAATAGTAAGGTGCAAACTTGTAATAATGTACATTCCAAAAGTGTGAGGTTTCAAGACAATGAAGCGAATGTGAATCGGGAAGATATAAATAAGAAACTTGATGAAAACAATGTTATTGATCTGACGCACAATAGCGACGTGTTGAAAGTAAATACTGATGAACAGAAAACCCAACAGCGAGATGTGGAAGTGTTTTTACAAAGATGTATTTCGAATCTTTCGGTGGCAGACAACTCACCAACGGAAGTTATGGAAAGTTCACAGAGTATATTAAACAATATCGAATTTCAAAGACTGCCAGAAACGCCGATAGTTAGAAATCAAAATCCACTTTCAAGAAAATCTGGTATAACCTACAAAGATTTACAACATAAAATAGCTAACAATAACATTACTGTGACACAGAATATACCAAATAAAAACTGTACAAATCTTGGGTCAATGGACCAACATTTACATCATAAACATGTGCCTTCAGCAACCATTCCACCAACCATCAGCGTATTACTAACAAATAATACACACGCCACTAATAATAATGATGCAACGAATAAAAAGAGGTTACGCAAGCCAAGAGGAGCTAACACCAACGAAACCAAAGGTACGAGAACTCGGAGAGTTCACAAAAATAAAAAAACGGAACAGTTGAGTCGCACTGGAGACATTAAACACAAGCCAGGTACAAATGACAGTAACACTCTCAAAAAAGAAACTAAAACTCGCCGTAAAAAATATGATAATAGAATAATTGGAACAAGGAATCGTTCAGCGTACGATCTGTCGTGGGTTGGGGGCGTGAAGTACGTGAGGGAAGTGGGCCCAGAGGAGTGTGAGCCAGCTCGCGAGTCGGAACCATTCTGGGACGATTTCAGCTTGCCGGAGAGCTGGCACGGCCACTGGTTCAGCTATTAAATGCAAACACACGAATAAAAGACCACAAAGCATTTGAAAAATGTAATAAATAAAAGATTTAATTTAATTACAATATAATTCAAAGTACATAACAATACATGTAAAGCATTAATAAAGTAATTCATTGTATTAAAGTTTTATTCATTTATATTTGGGTGATATTGCACTATTACAGCGAGCATATTATGGCCTGACACGGTAGTGGTTCACAATATATAATAATTGCTGCAGATACAAACCGAATTTAAGTTCCGTATCAATAACGTCGTCAAGTATCAATAACGTCGTCACGTCGTCAAGAAAATTAAATTCATATAACTTAAGTACGAAACACTTATCATTAATTAAATGTTTATGTAACTGTGGCTTCATTCGCTAGGCCAACTTCGGTATCAAACTATTGAATTAAATTCCTGTACAATGTACAGTGTACATACTGTACACAACTAATAAGCACCTCCTACCACCGTGATACCTAGTTATACGAAAATACGCAGCTAAAATGTCTCGCTCGTTGATCGATTTATTTTATGCATTATCAATATCGTACAATCGTTAGGCAATAATAATTACTATAAATAGCTCCTCTAGACTAGACAAATGGCAATCGCTTTACATTCAATTTTTTCTCCTACGCGTATAAACATGTGTGGGACTGTGTCGTGTCGCAGACGCAGAGCGGTGGCCACTCGTCTAGGGCGCGGGAATGTAACGACTTACAGCTACAACGTTACAATGGATCCATGAAAAAACTACAACTATTAATTAAATAAATAATCTCATTATTTATCAACAGTAATATCTTCATTTATAAATATCCTCCGTATTACAACCTAGCAAGAAGACTTGCCGTTCCTTCCCACCACAGAGCATAGAAGTAGGAGAGCGCGGTGCTTCTATGCTCTGTGCTTCCCACTCATGATCTAGGGCCTTATTCATAAACGCTTATTAACCACATTTTAGCTATTGACTGGGTTGTCCCTTTCCGCCATAAGCTATTTTCCTAAGAGCAAAAGAGACAAAACACTTTTAAATAGTGTTTTCGTTATAGAGCGTTTATGAATAAGGCGGCTATTCGTTACTGTGAGCGACTTTACTAACAACTAGTCGGCGTATTTACTAGATTCATTAAACGCCCTGCCCGCATCTATCAAACCAACTTAGGCCAGTAACTAGGCTATAGCATGGAATTTTATGGGACTTTTAGAACAGCCACAACAACAGCTCTCTGCGCGCGCGAGGCGCGAGCCGCGGCGGCCAGCAGTGCGGGGAGAGACGTTGTCGCGAGCGCTTTACCCACCTCCCGATTAAGGTCACCGTACGTGACCGAAACGTGTTGAGGGACAACTCAACAGTAACCTCCGCGTACGTAAGTTCCCGTTTAATAAATAATAATGACATTAACGTACGTTTCAATTAATAGTAAAAAAGACTTTAAAAACGTCAAAAAGCAGGTAGAAATACATAATAATATTCAGTTTATTTAATATCTCTGGTAGGTTGACACCTTATGCCAAAGAAACTGGGCTAACTAGCAATTATAATTAATATACTTGCTTAACTTGAATGTTATTTGATGACCAGTAGCCAGTAAACTCGCTCGTTTCAATTGAGGCTTCGATTCAATACTTATTCTGAATTAATCAATGAGAAATTAGTCATCGATAGCGACTTCAAAATAAGTTCCCAATCACACTCGTCACTCCCCAAGGAAACAATATCGATCAACAATTTTCTATCAAATTGAGCTGTGATCTATCTATCATTCAATATTTACCAATACTTTTATCTTGGAAGCTAAGTAAATTACATACAGCGTGCCCAGTGCGAGTTGTTTAACTTGTCGATTGCGAAAAACTAAAACCGATTTATACAACAAATACGCCACCCATGCAGCGGAGGGAAGTATAATTTTTCACGATCGATAAGAAATTAAAAAGACTCGAAATAGACACGCAGATAATATTTATATTATTATATTTTACTACCTATATAATATAGATTATTAGTAAGGCCCGTATGCTAGATGGTCAGATTATATAACGTGAATAACATGACTAGTTGACTTTAAATGCTTTTTTAACTTAGTAGATTTTTTATGAAAGCACAAACTGTATAATTATATTTATGGTACAATCTTTCTGGATATTTCCAAAAACATTAAATACTCGTACGATTAATGCCGTTACTCCTAGATGACAAAAGAACATTGTACTTAATTCGATGCATCCTATGACATGTTTCATCCTTTGACTAGGTTTTAGGTCAAAAAGTACTGGCAACGATACAATAATTATAGACGATCAAAGTAAATAAAATAACAAATAAATGCATTTACATTATAAACATAATAATCAGGTACGAATTCATGGCTGCATTTGTTTGAAGTAAACCTTATATAGAACCAAATTCAGTCCTATTGAAAACATTAATTTCAATAAATACATAGGCATATCTTAATTAAAAGTAATCGTTCAAAAACTAAATATAAATAGGTACATAAACATGTTGCTATTTGAGCAAGTCAAAATGGATGTACAATCCGGTTGATTAACTCCGCACTTTGCTGGATTAGGCATATTACAATATTTTGTTTTGAGAAGTGGAGTTAAATCAATCGAGTTATAAATAAGTGCTACGGGCGAGGATAAGTGTTAGTAAGAGACAGGTACCTAGAGGTATTAGTGCAGACGCGGATTCAGTCACCAACTGTGCGGACAAGATTTCGGGAGGCAAAGTTTAAAGCAAAGAGATGGCCCACACGCCAATTACATTTTAAATGGCGTGGGTCTTAAAGACTTCCATGAAACATTCGAGGGGTTTCAATAACAATCTATAAAATCTTGGGTAGACGGTTTTACCCTTGCGACATTTTTATTGGGTAGGGCATGTTCCCACCCCCTTGAAGAGACGCCTGGGTGCGCTCGCGGGGGTCTAGAAGCTGAACTTGCCGCGCACCTTGAAGAAGCCCATGGCGGTCTTGTTGTGCAGCAGCGACGCCACGCCCACGTAGCTGTGGATGGTGAGCGGCGCGCGCAGCACGCGCAGCGCGCCGCCCGCCGCCGCCGCCTCGCCCGCGCGCGTCAGCGACCCCGCGAACGACTCCATGTCGTAGATGGACCGCTCTTCTGGACCACCCTCTGAACATTACGACAAACTCTACTCAATATCTTCGTCTACTGATCCCTGTCGAACGAATACACTACTGATCCTTATCCAGGAGTGCAAAAAGCGGATAGTCGTCTTAGCAAGTCGCACTCACGTTAGTGTCTAACGTTGTTAAATTAAATATGTATTTACTTCTTGGATGATATTTCATACTAATAAAGACTTACTTTAACTTATCAGTATCAAGTAGTGATAGCGTGGTACCTTTGTGCCAGTAGATGGGGTGCGAGGCGAAGGTGAGGAAGGGCACGTCCTGGCTGAAGGGGTTCCAGGCGGTGCGCAGCGCCAGCGGCGAGCCCTTGTTCCACATGAGACGGACGCCGCGCAGGTTGCGCTCCCTACACACACACACGGGCGCCGCGCGTTACTTACACATGTACGAACTCACGGTATTCATGGCACACAGAGGAACGTCCGAACTTAAATCCATAGGACTCCACGGGGCGACGCCGCTAAATTATATACGGTTGCAAGGACCACTTGATAATGGCTATTTTGCCGACAACCGAAAAAAACCTCGCTACCTCCCGCCATGGTGCCCTATCGAGACCTTGGATCATATCCCATTGACGCAATCTTGTAGTCAATCATAAGTAAAAATATTTGTAATGGTTTCTACGATGCCATGGTGCTTATATGGAACTTACACTTCATACACACACAGATATAAACATTATAATCAGCCAATTCAGAGAATGAATAAAAATTTAAAAATTCATGCAATTTTAAGTGGATACCGAAATATTGACCGACAGTCATGATTGAGTACTCGAATTCGTCTAAAGTGAGTTCAACATCGACATTTGGTGGTAATCAAACTAAAATTAAATAATATGTGACATGGACATATATAATATAAAAAATTAAGAATATAATCAATATCTAATACAAAACAAATATAAGAAGCACAACATAGAAGCGAGTTGAGAGCTCTACAGCAACCGAGGAGTACCTAGGTTGGAAATACTTGTGATCGAAGAGGGAGTGCGCGTCGGGCGGCGGCGCGGCGTCGGGCGCCGGCCGCCGGCACAGGCGGTCCAGCACGCAGTCCTTCACCACCGACGACACGCCCGTCGCCAGCCCGTTGATGCGCCTGCCGCCACGCAATCACGGAATAGACACCATACACAACCATACCACCATACCGACGCGACGACTAAATTAAAACTGAATCGCACGCACTTAGACGTCTGCTTATTTTTTGTTGCAACTCTCCATTGCTTGACACCTTTCGAAACTGGTATCCTCTTTTGTGAAGACCAGTGGATTAGTTATTTAAATACATTACTGGCTGCATTTCTTTGATTGGTCCAACATTGCTTAAACTTACAAAATGGTAATTTGTACTAAGTTCAGCATTTCAGTGCATAGTTGGTCTTTATTTATTATACAATATTATAAACCTATAAATTTCTCTCAGGAATCACACCTGTAAGGAAAAAGTAAGAATCGCAGTGCAAGTACTACCAAATTAATGATCGACTCACGGTACTAGTGAGGACGGTGGGTACACAAGCTCCCCAATCACGATGGTGTCCAGGTCGTCCAGGTACGTCTTCTTGAAGTCCAGCTGCTTCATGGCAATGAAGTCATACTTGATGGTCATCACCAGCCGAGAAGTGAGGATCACTATTCTCTCTTTCTCATTGTCCCATAGTGTGATTCTGGAATTTAACAAAACATTACTACTGCTAGAAATTTATTGATAAACTGCAGAAAAAATTCTTATGAGAACTTCACCTTTTGTGGGGCCTATTTTACAGCCATGCAATTTTATATACCAGTTCACCTCAACACATTCTAGTAGTGAAGTTGGTTAAAAATTTAGTTGACCAAAGAATAGTAGCATAACCCATTGTGAACCTACTCGGTGAGCAGCCAGCAGCCGAGGTACTCCCCGTCCTCAGGGAAGAGCAGTGCAGTGATGCACTCCTGCATGGCATTCTCCACCACTCCCTTGCGGAAGGTGAAGAAGTCCTTGATGTTGTCCCGGTTGAAGGGCACGTCGTACCGCGGGTACACTGTCTGTGCCTCCTCCTCTTTGGGACCTGCGGCATTCGGTTCTTCTGCTCCCCGAGCATCTGTAACAACAACTTGTTCTCAACAAGTTCAAGTTTTTATATTTAAGTGTAAAGGTCATGTGTTGTCTTTAAACATGCATTGTATTAAATGAACATGTGCAGGTTGTTTAAGCAGAACTACATTTTGGTTTTATCAATATAATATAAATCATATAAAACAAAAATAATAACAGGTACAAGTTTTTACATAGTTTGTGAAATAATGCAGATATTTATCTGTATGGCGCTGTGGACATATAATCATTCGATGTGAGGCCGCTCCTTGCTCACCGGCGAAGGAAGACGAAGAGGAGGTGAGGGAGTCGGCCCCCGAGAGCACGGAGGGATGCACGGTGCCCTGCGGCGTTTTCTTGCTACCGTCAGCAGCCTTGTCCTTGTCCGCGGACTCCGCCGCCTCCGAGGACAGCTGCAGCGTGCCGCCGCGGAACTCCAGGTCCTCGTCCAAGAGATCACTCATCACTACACTCTTGTTTATGTCGTCTTTCCACCTCAATTGTTTTATTTATCGCTGTATGCGTAAATAATCGACCAACTGACTGTGCTGTCTGCTGATAACAAAATTAATTGACATATAGTGACGTGCTCAACTTGACCTTGCAATTGCTTGTTTGCAATTTTTCAGTACCTATTTGTATCTCGACCTATTATGGTTTGTTTGATCAACATTTCATTAAATTTTCTCATGGTAAGCAGAGTGCATAAACAATGAAAAAATATTTATTGGCAGGTATCATTTGTTATTGGTGTATTCGTAGCATTAAATAAAAGTAAAGACAGAAGTTTTCGTAAAGTAATCAATTATAATCGATGACAATATCGGAATAGAATCGATATGTATTGCACAGATGTATTGGATTGGTTGATTAAATAAAACGCCTTTCAGAATCATGACAGCAATTAAACGTCAATGTCACATTGTTATTTTACCGTATCTTATCAGCACCGTATCAATCCAATCGTGGTCACCTTGTTTCGTGGTCTGTGGTGGTCACCCACCTAGCATAAACACTCGAAGACAAAATTTTTGTCTTCCACAACAGATATCTAGTTAACTCAACCGCCGCAGGCATCATATAAATAGCGACGGCTTCCTATTCCCTACAAACACACATAACGCTTCGAAATAAAATGCAATTTCAAATGCCGTCCGCGACCGATGCCAGTTTTTGGCATGAGCCGCTCATGCCAAATCATGATGAGCGCAGCTGCAGAACAGTACCAAGTTAATATTGCTATCCTCTTCTAAGAAGATAGATAAACCAATATGAATTTACATTACTAGTAATATAAAGCGTAATTTTTTATATTGCAACTGCAACCCCGGAATTATCCGTGCAAACCGTCGGCGTAGATGCGAAGACATTGACTAATAATAAGCGCCATCTTTGGACTATAATCAGTACTACAGAGTACAAGAGAGAGAATCAAAACGAGAGAATGACTTGTCTTGAAAGAGATAAGCAATATATTATATCTGTACTGTACGTACGCTCATGCCAAGTGCATTACAAATTGCAATCTATTTCCAAGCATTTTGCATTAAATTCGTATGGAAAGAGAGACATAAAATCTCCCGGAAAGAGTAGAGATGTCTTCAGCTACAACTAGCCAGCCAATCTGTGTTGAGAACATTTTATTTCAACACAAGGGGAATCCGATCGGGACTAAAGTACATGGAAGCATTTTGAGAGTTATATGTACTAACGTACTAGAGAATCTACGCAGAACAAAAATCGTGATATTATTTTTATGCCATTGACGGGTAGGATGGGGGTAGGTCCACACATTTCCAGAGTACAATGCTGAATGGTCTCAAGCGATATGAAATTGGATATCGCTCACGCCATGTCTACACGTTTAGTTGAATGACATTACTCGGATTTATGATAAACATAGAGATTATAAAAATCGTAACTGATCGGACTCACAGCCCTTTCACACGGCAGTTTTTAACAGGATCCCCTTTTCTGCAGGATCCCGTTTGATGGCGAATGTGTTTATATGCTAGCGTTCACACGAGCATCCCGCATGCGGGATCCTGCAAAAAACCGATCCTGCCGAATTGTCCCGTTCGGTTTTGTCACTAGAAACTGGATCCGAAGTCCAGTACTTACAGCCAGGGCAGGGTGCCTGTCCAGTGTCCATTGACGCGGAGCGAGGCGGAAAATATTAACCAATAGGATTGCATCAAATCTCCGTTCAGCTGCAGTGGTCGACTTCGCGTATACTGAACTCGCTTGATTGAACTCGGCCTGGTTCCGCGTAGTCCGCAACTCCGCTCCGCAATACTCGCTCGCTCCGCTCAGCCGCCTCGCTCCGCGTCAATGGACAAGCACCCTTATTTTTAAATAGTTTTTTTTTCAACAAATCAGATATATACCCAGTAAATTTTATTTTTATTGAACAAACAAAAAAGCATAAGAAGAATAATAGTAAGAGTTTTATTAATCTCCTTTTTGAAGTCGGTTACCTAATACAAAAAGATAGTTGATGCTCGTCGATAACGTCCAATCTGGATCTCATATCTCATATACTCTTTGTATATAATATGGCCGTTTATTTATGTAAAAATATTTTTCTTAAAATTAATATAAAATTGTTTCCGAAGTTGAAAATTATACCTTTACTTTTACGTCTGTTTGTAGAATTGTATATGCAATAACGCAATGCACATGAAGGCATATTTTATAAAAAAAATCAATAGATTAAACACTTTCTGGAAGTTCTGACCAGTGCTCGCCATCGACTATGTCCCGGTTTGCGGACCGGAACGAATCACTGACGAAGTTAGGCCCATAGCACACGGCGTATTTTATACGCGCAGGCGACGCGAGTATTAGGAACGCGCGTCTTCGGCACCGTAGACGCTAAATGTTGCGTTTGCATTGATGATACAAGCGCGCACATGAAGCGCGTATACGTGCTTTTGAAGCGCGTATAAATGAGCAGTGTTGTCTTAACCGACGCTATTGTACAACTGGAGACTGGAGGAGTCTCTGGTCAAAACGCAAAGGCTACGAGCGGCTACAGCGCGTATACGCGCAGGAGACGCACGTTTCATGATCGCCCCGTGTGCCTACTGACGGTTACAAGGTTGCGTTCGAATCTCGTTTGAAGCTCGTATACGTGCGTCATCTGCGCGTCGCCTGCGCGTATAAAATACGCCGTGTGCTATGGGCCTAGTGTTATTACATTCATGAAAGTATGGAAGTCGGCCCGATAAACAAAAATGTACACAAACTTATGTAAATAAAAGAAAATACATCGATTTAAAATTTACTATACATTTATTTTAATTATAATATTAGTAGGTAGATAGTAAAAATTCAAATTTAGATAAAAATTGATTATTTACTATCGTTTTTGTTCAGAACAATGGATGAATGTTAAGTAAGGTTTATCGAAATCGGTTGCTCTGCCTTATTTTGTAAAAAAAATGTTGTAAAAACAACAAAAAACGGATAGATAGAATTCACACTACGGGAGCTTTTACTAGGTCAAGGTAGGAACCCCCGATAGATAAAGGTGAGTGTAGGAATATGAAAATAATAGATTTACTACATTTGTTATGTTATGGCAAACTTTAGTTATTTCCTAATATTCGTCCTAATAATTCGTCGCCTAATATTAGTGACTTGACAATATATACAAAATGTATAAGTAGGTAGTCCACACATTTCAATTGGTTTTTCTTTCTCAATATAAATCCCATCTTCAAATATGTTGTTATTTTAATTTGGTGATAATTAGATTAACAATGATTGCAATGCAAGACAGTTACCTCTTGCAGAGGTCAAACATGGCCCCCATACCAATCATCGTGGCCACATTATAGTCCCGCTAATAATGCCCTGTACGTGTTTATAAAATTTTGGATTTGTGATTTGTAGAGTAAAGGTTCCATAAAATGGTTTTATTTGTGAGACTATTTTCCAAATGTACATGAAGTGTAGTATGATTAATAACAGCGACATCTGTTGGCGGGGCAGCGCGGCGGGTACACGATGCACTGGTCCATACAGTACACGTCCGCACCCTCGCGCCCCTCCAGCTCGCCCACCGCCTCGCATACTTGTCTGAAAATAAATATGTACAGGCATGTATTAATGCCATCACCCGCAATATCGTTCGTGATATTCTTTCCCTAGTATATTCCTGTGACAAGACATGATATGATAAAGGTCGATCGTGCAATATACTTTAATATCACATTATTTGGCTTATCGCATGACCATGCAGCATGCATGGTCATGCTGGTGCTTTGTCGTGGTGCGTTTTAACGCAATTAAACTTGAGATAAGTATATTATGTAGTGTTAGTATGAGCCACTCATCTCACTGAAGATATCAGTACAGTGAGGAGGATTAGGCGTAATCACCAGGCTTGCATGCGGGTTGGTGATCTCAAACCCGAGCCATGTTTGAAAAATAAAAAACATGTATTCGCTCGACCTGGGAATTGAACCCGGGTCCTCAGTCTTGGCAGGCGAGTGCACACTGCACACTAGACCACCGAGGCGTATTATCACGTATTTATCTTTATCTATATCGATACTTATAAACTTACTTATAATTAAACTGTAGAGAGGTCAATTCTGTCCAATGAATATACATATATTCAAAATGAATATTGGACGATGAATGGTGATCGACACTGATGCCAAAAATGCAATCAGTAAATGTTTAGTCCGTCTGTCTGTCTGTCTGTCTATATGTGCACGCATGGGTCAAGTCCATACTCCTGGGCAGGTTATAGGCTATATAACTTAACGGTAAGATACATAGGAGCTGAGTAGTGACGATAAATTTGAAGCAAGTCGGATGAAAATGTGCACTTTCGAGCTAATACTTCATGTGGTATGGTAAGACTAATATCGGCAGATTGTACTCACGGACACGTGCAGAGCGCCTCGGGGCAGTTGGGCGGGTAGCGCAGGCAGTTGGTCTGGCACCAGGACTGCATGCCCGGCAGCCGCAGGAAGCTGGGCGTCGGCACGCACACCTGGTCCCTGCGAGGCACGACACACCATTATTACAAGCACTGGGAGTATGCACAAATATCATTACACCTTCACTCACTTCGAATCTGTAAACTAATGTATCTATCTATTCTGATATCTAGTCTTTGTCTGGTTTCCATCGCCCTGTGGTCTTCAATGTCTACCTTATTTATGTGATAACATTGCATTACTTCCCGTTATAACAAAATTTACGAATACTATGAGTTAGTCACTTGTCTAATTAATTACACAGTAATTAAGAGGCTGACAACACCTAATTTAAAACTATTTGTTGCCTGGCATATCAACTGGCATATCAAAAATTATATTATGTTAATATTCATCATATTTCAAAGACCGTGGACGGACTCGATACATAATTGAACGAAATCGGCTCGACTGAATATAATTGCAAAGATTGGTCTTAAAATCATCATCAAACGGTTCTATGTCTTTATGTTTTTAACGTATGGGTCGCAATTCAAAACACGAATTCATCATATTCATACCTAAACCGCTAACGAGTCATATTTCAGAAATAATTCACACTTTATTTCATTCAATATTTTGTTATCATTTTCTTGTAAAACCGCCAAGTATAGTAGCAGTGATAGCGGGCGCCCTCGTTTACTCCGATACAAATAGACAGTGGGCGCCGACGCGCGTTTGGTTTGGTGTTGACAGCGTCTTAACAGTTTTACTTATATAGGTACAGTGTTATTTACACAAGTTGTCACACATCACCAACCAAGGGATGGGTGGATGGATGGATATCTATACATTGGGTTCCTCGGGGGGGGGGTATGGGGAATACTAAGGGCTCGTTACTGGAGAAATGAGGTTGTTTTGTTAAACACAGATTACAATATTTCTAAGAATTAAGGGTAAAAACTAATAAATTATTAACACAAAAGTACAGTTTGAAAGATTATTCACAATATAGTCGGGCCACCCCGCTCCAGTGTAAATTATATACTTAAGGACTTCGTTTATATAAAGTCCAACTCCAAATATACATAATAGATAGTATTTTTTACACAAAACTAGCTCCGTGAGCGGCCCGACCTGAGACTAGCAGACACGAATGTACACAAGTGCGGCCGGCCACCCCCACACCACCGAGACAAACACACAGTACCTAATGAGCGGCCGCGCTACGTCATCTGAGGCCTCGCTCAGATCGTTGCTGCAAGAGAAGTCACACACGGTCAGTCACGGTCAACGCAAACAAACAAACAACAATAATCCAACGCGTTACCTAACAACGTACGAAGCCAATCTGTGGAGGTAATTTTCTTCTCTGAAATGTCAAGCAGTGAGGTGAGATGACAAATACAAATACTTTATAATAAGTGCAGTGAATAAAACATGGATATGTGAAAAACATTGCTATGTGATTTTCTACAGGTTGCCCCCAAGGATTCAAGTACACGAGAGGCGGTAATATGGAGGCAACTGCTACTGTTACCATTGAATTACAGCTCCCTAATAAGGTGAAGTCAATCTTTCCATAATGCAATCATGGAATCCACAGACATGAAATACAAAATTTTAGGTGACAAAACATAACACAGAACAGAGCAGTGTAACACAAAGTCGCGTGTGTATTGTGAGTGTGTGTGTGTGTGTGTGTTACCTGACGACGAGCGGGTAGACGTTCTTAGGCATGTTGAAGTCCCGGTAGTAGAGCAGGAAGGGGTAGTCGCGCGCGAGGTCGCCGGCGAAGGCGGGCGGCAGGCCGCCCGTGCTGGTCACCACGCTCACGTCCGCGCAGTTGCGGAACGTCTCCGAGCGCCCGCACCCCACCGCCTCCGTGCCGTTCGGGCAGATGCCCCACATGTTGCCTGTCATAATTAAATGCATTTTACAAAATAACTAAACGTATCAGTACCTATCGGATTACATTTTAGCTCCACCCACTGAAAACATATATCAAAACATCCATAACTGTCCCATAAATAATTATTATGAAAACATTACTGTAAATGTTTCGGTAGCCCCGACATATCTCGCATTCGAAACGACACAATAATATTTTAATATGCCATAAATATCATTAAAACTTGCAAAAGATGATTTATAATGGGTTAATGGCTTCTTTTATTATAGTCGAAATGTATAAATTATATTTTTTATTTACATTCTTTCTCAAAACGTTTTGGTCTGATAGATGTTGCCAGTTTCGTTTTAAATGTTAATGAGGTGCGAGTCATGGAGATGCCTTTAGATCGGTGTAAGCAGCTGGCTATAATTAGGCAGTTTTCTGTCGAATTACTGCAGCTGTTAAGTACCTGTGTAGTAGGTCCACTGAAGCACGCACTGCGTGCAGGTGACATAGGGCGGCAGGCGCACGCGGTACCGGAACGTCTCCTTCTTGGCGGTGTCCAGCGGGATCAGGAACCGGTCCTCACGCGTCTCCGAGATGTACAGTGGAAACCTGGACAAGAAGCAAGTTTGATAGAACGTTAACCCTCGTCTCGATAATGCGTGGCAAACCGTCTAAGATTAGCTTGCGCGGAATCTGGGCAGAACATTGACACACTTTATTTTACGTCGACTTCTAGCCCAGTTGAGTGATGAAGTTACCTGTCGAAGCACTCCTGCGTGGCCTCCTGCTTGGGGTTGTTATTGGGACACAGCTTCATCACGAACGTTCCCAAGTGGTTCGCCGTCAGCTCCACCTCCACTTCTATTTCCTGTAGTCAAGAGTTAGTAAAGATGTAGACCATAGACATAGAGGACGAAATATTTACTTGAGAGATAAAGCGATAAGCGAAGTGGGTTAAGCACGGTAGGACTGACCTAGGTGGAAGTTTGTGATAGTTATAATATTTAGTATACCTATCTACAGAAGGTTATTGGAGTGTAGGGTTTCTTCTGAGCCGAAGTTAGTAAATTTTTCACACATTACATGTTAAAATCACTTATTAAGTACAGGCGTTAAGTCTAAGACTAAGGTCTGCGCAGGCTATTAGCGTTTGGTGTTGTGTTCCTCTGCGTGGCGGACCGACCTGGCCGACGCTGTAGTGGCGCGTGACGATGCCCTTGCCGTACATGCCGCCCGCCTCGTGCGGCCGCGGCGTCGTCAGGTGGTGCGCGTCGCCGCACACGCCGCACCGACCCTCGTTCTGCTCCCATTGAACTACACACACACTACATTTGTTAAAAACACTATTGGAAAGACGTAAGATGATAGAGGCTGGATCATTGTAAACATTTTCAAGAGGTTTATACTACTATTATAAATGCGAAAGATTGTGAGGATGTATGTATGTGTGTTACTCTTTCACGCAAAAACTACTGGACGGATTTGGATGACATTTTAGAGTAATAGGTATAGGTTTTACATCATTTTATCGCGTAATTACCGCGGGAACGTTTACAACATGGGTGAAACCGCGGGCAGCGGCTAGTATGTCATAATTAAACAACAACATGGTATTAAACTGGCCATTTAAAAGATACCGTTACAAAAACAGTATCACAAGAAATCAATTGAACAATACAATTATGGGTAAGTACTATTGCTAATCAATTTGGACGGCGATTGAGCTCCGAACAATGGGTTCAGGCGAGGTGAGGATGAATAGCAGCCGGACGTCGAACCGCGCGGCGATGTGCGGGCCATTAGCGGATCGGTCGGAGAGAAAAAACATAGCTCATAATAACAGGTAATAGCGCGAGTTGGGAATGCGAAGAAAAACATGGATATATTGACGCGGAGAACATCACTTTGATAACATTAAATATTACTCGCGACTCCATGTGGGGTTTTTGCAGAAGTAAATAATATATATTACTAACTTTGTACAACTATTCATCAGTCATTTTCTATTCGTGTCACCGTATCTAACGCTATCGCCACAGTAGTTAATTTTGTAGACTATACGTGCGCGGCCTTTCGACTCTACAGGCCTCGTAAAGGTATGCGTATTGTGTGTCTTACCGGCGTACCCCCCGCAGAAGAGCTCGTTGTCGTTGTAGTTGACGGGGTTGGGGAAGCCGAAGCGCCACATGGAGTTGCGCGCGGGCGGGTCCATCAGCCGCCCGTGGCCCTCCGCGCCGCGCCGCGCGCTGCCCAGCATCTACACACAACACTCACATCACTTTAAATGATACTCTATTACAGTAGTCCGAAGATCTACCTGCATACGTGACACAAATAAATAAAATAAATGTATCCGAACAAATTCACACACGGTTTATTAGACCCAAACTAAGCCCTAAGCTTGTATTATGGAATCTAAGGAAGATTAGTGCCTAAACCGTGTACAGTGAGTTTGTTCCTAGCCTTTGGCTATCAACTATCAAGGCATAAGACTTACTTGTAATAAGAATATCCAGTACGTCAGGAACGAAGTTCTGCAGGACTTGTAGCGCCTCATCTCCATCTGAGAACAAACAATGATTTCCTTTTAAAACCTATTGTGAGGAAGAACTCTTTGCTTTGACCCGCAAGCCTAAAACAATAAAGAAGTAAATGAGGGTTAAACCTAAATAAAATAAAGTTTTATTCGAACATGAATGGTAGAGCTAACGGTAATTGTTGAAACTCGATCCTCCATTCAAGTATTTCGCTAACAGACCGTCGGGAATGCGCAGCTTCGTAAAGCTTGATGTTATCAGCGAGACGTTATCGTTCCGCTTAATGACTCTCCAATATTTATACAACAAAAAGCTACATATATTTTTACTTGAATAAACTGACCACCTGGTTTTTGCGCTCATATCAATTACCATTTTCCTTTCAGAATAATTTATTTTAAAGCTTAAACCTACTTAACTAGATTATTTCTTCGATAGCCTCAAAAATAATAGCATAGATAAATGAAGCACCGGAAAATATTAACCGAGTTGGACAAATTGAAACATAAATTATAAACAAATTGTCGATGACAAAAACGTAAATATCTTTAACACATCACGGACCCCGTTTTGTTAACAACGTTTATAAATCATTTGCATTGAATGGATGATTTAAGCCGGTGGTAATTTGTTAAAATATTAACTTTAAGTGTTATGAGATAAGTTTTACATTTAGGTGGCAAATCACACTCGACTCGCCGTACAAATTACAAGTATGGACGGAAAAAAACGTACAAACATAAAAATAAACCCGAATGAATACATTTCTTAGAAGCGATGTCGTCTCGTGTGGGAAAAGTGAGGACACGAGTTAATCATCGGGGAAAAATAACATGTTACCAAACTTAGGTCCGTAGAACCTCTCATCTAATTAACGATATTGTTCGCCAGGTTCGCGGACCGGTAAAGTTTATGATATCAAGTTCATTAAACTCGATAGAGGTGTGAGGAGTAAATGACTGCGTGGTTGTCACAGCGCGGCGCTGTGGGCGGCGAGGCCCTCGGCCTTGACAGAGTCATCATCGACACGAGAGGTCACTGCCAACCAACTATCGCAAACGAACTCTATGACTTATGACAAGAAATACACGCAAAAAACTAATAAAGGTTTAATTTTGGCAGCCCTAGACTGCTGAGTCAGGTATCGGAGTTCCCAGGTGCATTAGTTGAATAGCTTTGCGGTTTCGTTTTTGCGCGATATATTATTACTCATAAGATATTCGTAGGTATTAAGTGTTAAGGTGTTCGGCGAAACTCTGATTAAAAGGTAAGATTGTGAACTGAAACTGCCTTAAAATGCTAAGGAAAAAGAGCGAATTATGGAATTCTGATTATTTTATATAGCATTATTTAACTTCGTTCAATCTGGTAATTAAGTAAATAATAACAGGTAAAACTATACATGAAATTATAACCTTAACTCCTTAACACTTCACTTTCATATCAGATTATTAATAAAAAGGAACAAAAAAGCACAAGTATTGATCACCCATGTTGTGCCATAATTTAATAAAAAAATATTACGCGCGTGAGAGACACATACTGTCGAATAAATATAAATACTTTCCTCAACTAGCGTATTATTATAAAACAATCAGTAATAATAAAGATGTCACTTCAAGTAATATCAAAATGACGATATCATTGCACTTTACAGCGACGACATTTACGAGCACCGCCAGATAAAAAGCAAAATATTCAGTAATGGAAGGCGCTCACGGATGTTTTGATTCCTGTCACAGAGTTGTCTTTTGATAAATTATTACATAATACACATAATAAAAGGTTGATATAAAGCACTTAGTTAGGGAGTTCTAAAGAGCCTAAGTTTAACAAAAATATCTTTTTAATACCACCTTCATTAAAGTTTTTATATTAATAGTTGTTTTTAAGAGAATACGGTAAAAATAAATAAAAATAAGTGAAGCTCAAAGCTATCACAATAAATAAGGGCGGGGACGATTTGAAGTGACGTCGAGGTGGAGAAACGTGTAGCTGTCACTCATTAAGGAGCTTACGGATAATAATTGCGGCCTGTTGAGGATCGACTTTATACAGGGGGCTCTGAAGTACAGTGATTATATTGACTTGTACTTATAATTGGCAGAATGAAGAACTACTTGTATTAGCATGATGTAGAATGTAATGTCCAGTGGGTGAGTAAAAGAAATGATCGGTAAATTATGTAATTATTTATGAGATTCCTTTGTTTTAATTTTCATTAATGCCCGTAAACAAAGACGTCGAATGCTTCCTTAGTAGAGATTTAATTACTGATTAATGTATGATGATGTAATGTAATGTAATGATGTAATGTATAAAATTATATCAAATAATTATGTGTCGATTTAAAGAGCGTCGTAATAATAAGCGGTCTCTGAGTGCGGCAGTAAGTGTTTAAAAAACAAAAGGGCTGACATAATTTAATCGCGATATATTCCTCTCTTGGTTACCATATCTGTGTTTATCGTTAATTAGTTGATAAATCCGCGGACATAATTCCGCTTATCAAACTGAGTGTAGAGTGGAGCGGACAGCTCGATCGGTGCCCGACTGAATGTCAGGGCCGGCGGGCGGCGCGGCGCGGCGCGGCCGGGCGCCTGTCGGAAACTACGCGCAGGCGCACCTCACACTATACGTTTCAGGCGGGCCTGCCGCGGATGCGAGCTCGTGGGAGAATAAATCGAACCATATTGTTTTCCTTGTAGTTAACGCATCCCAATAAGGCTTTCCTTGATATTTACTAAAAGTTGTTGTTAAAGCAGCGCTCGCTCCGTGAAAAATATGTAAACGTCGACAAACAACCAGACTATTAATATGCGGTATCACACTAACACTCCAACTCATCTCAAAGCTCATTTATAAATTACATCTCAACAAGCCCGCACGTCAGTAATGCGCTAATTAGCCGTATAAGCAAACACCTATACAATGAAACAAAACCGAAAACTTGAATGAATCCTAAAATGGTGTGCATTATCATTGCGATAGCGAGGAAAATTAACACGGCGCTTTTTACGAGGTAATGGAGGCAATTAATGATGAGTGGACCACGGGCCGGAGGCGGCGCGGGGAGCGGGCGGCGGGCGACATCATCCGGTGATTGAATACGCGGGACAGTATAATTATCTGTCAATATTTATACATGAAAGAGCATTGTTTTTAAATTATGAGAGTATAAAATTATGTTTTTATTTTTGACAGTTTCCACAACTACCATAAATGTTGTGGCAGAACTGTGACTTTTACTTTATACAAACTCACAAAATGTTGATGAATATAGCTTCTTTAAAAGATGCGTCGTTAATTATCATGTTAAAGGTACGTGTGAGTGCCGGGTGAACGATTTCATACAAATATAAGTAAGTATGCAAATATGGTGTAATTCGGTATAATTTATTCAGCAGCACTCGAGTACTCGAGGGCTCTTTGTGTAACTCTTACAACTGAACTTTTGAGTCTTATTTGCATATCGATTTAAAATAAAATATCTCTCTCTAGTGAGTTAATAATATCGTCGGCAAGTAGCAATTTGCATGTCACTATTTATCAGTAGTGGTCATTATAATTGATACATTTGAAGGCGCGGGCTGGGTCTGTCCGTTACGCTGCCACTTGGGCGGCCGTCAACTGTAAACGTTTACGCAAGTTGTTTTGGTCCACGTTGCGAGAGGCGACAATTACCTGTATACATGCCATATATGAATGTCAAGGGCCAGGCCTAGCCGAAGTAATATACGAGGTGGTTCGGTAATACTCCGTCATAGACATCCCGTGATCCGCCCCACTGCGGGGACAGGTACTTAGAGACAGTACATACATAGTAGAAGTAATACCTTCGATATCAAATTACATACTTGTCAAGACAATCGGCATGATTCATGTGCCTGTCCTACTATCGACAAAACTACAGTAATCAAATATCTAGGGGTCCTTATAGATCAAAAATTAACTTGGCGTCCACATATCGATCAGTTGTCAGATAAAGTAAGGCGATTAATTTATATTTTTAAAAATTTAAGACATGTTGCGGACTTTCCCCTCCTTAAGACTGTCTACTTTGCCCTCGCACAATCTATTATGACATACTGCATTACTACTTGGGGTGGGGCAAAAAAAACTCACCTAATTAGATTGGAGAGAGCGCAGCGAGCACTGTTGAAAGTAATGTGCTTCAGACCTATGAGGTATCCAACCGCGAACCTTTACTCTGATTGTGACTTGCTAACAATTAGAAAAATATACGTAAGAGACACTATAATGAATCAACACAGAAAAACGAATTTCATTAAAGGCTTTATAAGACGCCAGAGAAATGTATTCCCGACAGTAAAATACAACACGTCGTTTATTCATAAATGTCAATGTTTCCTCGGTCCTTTGCTATACAACAAGCTAAATAAACAACTAGCTATATATCCACTGAATGCTGCGCAATGTAAACAAAAGATTTTATCTTGGCTAAAATCTCAAAACTATGAAGAAATTGAAAACTTATTAAAAATAGTTCAATGAAAAACCATAACGATAAAGTAAAATATAAACATAGGGGAATTCAAACTAAATTAACAGTTAAGAGAAACTAACAAAAATTTATTTAAAAATATATATACCAATATATATTATATTATATTATATACATATATATTTATACATACACAAAATAAATATATAATATACATATTATGTAAACAAACTGATTAAAAATAACTATATTACAAAAAAAAAAAAATAAAAAAAAAAAAGAGTTCATATAAAATAAATGACCAAATTGCTCAAGTTCATACTTGTTGTTGTCGCAACATACCGGTCGTCCAATTATGCGCCAATATTAAGAAAGTGAGGGTACCAAAATCTGAGGTAATACTCTCAATGTTAATATTAACTTAACCAGTCTTATTGTATTAAATAATTAAACTATAGTGGTTTACTGATGTTTTTGTGTGATACATGTTTGTAAAAGTAAATTTGGTGTTAAATAATTGTAATTTAGTGTTCGTTTACTGTAACTAAATGTGACTATCATGTGTACAATGGAAGGAAACTATTGTCTAAGATACAGGCTCGGCCTAGTTTAGACAATAGTGTTCAAGTAGTCATGTAAGTAACTAGATTTTATCAAAGTATGTATTGTATTTAATTTAAGTGCTTATAACAAATGGTTTTCAATAAACAATCTTTAATCTTTAATAACGAGCGGTATTTATGTCCCTGCGGCGGCCGCCCTTGACATTCTTGACATGCGCGCGCATGCGCACACCGCACCACACCTCCAGCTCATGGGGGCTCGTCCCAACACTACAGGACACTCGGTGTTCGTTACATCACTCTTTGGACACTTACTGAACTCTAAAACATAATTAAACTATATTTTATCAAGAACATATCATGAATGAATTGCCCATCCTTTGTTTTGTATCTCCAAAGTCGTTAACTTTTCGAAAGTCGGTTAACAACAATCATGAATTAATTATAAGTAATCAATTCAGCCATAAAATCGTAAATGGCGTCGAAGTTCACCGGGTACCGCTATACATTTAGATTTCGTTCTATCACGTGTCTATTGTATTCAGTTTAAGGTTTATTATTTTGGTATGTTAATTAATACATTATAATTTACTGATACAATGAAATTCCCTCTTGTTCTATTTGTTTGTAAATAAAGTACAGGTAAGAGCAGGTTGACACTGGTTAGGTTCAGAAGACATCAACGCGCTCCCGGACTCAGTACTCACGAAGTGGACCGAGCGGAGCGCGTTGATGTCTTTCGTATCGAATCAAACGAATGCCAAGACATATAATTTTTCGCTTCTATCATAGGTATTATTCACACATACGTAATTATATGAAACATGAGTTTGTATAGGTGACCAGTGGATCGGGAGAACTAGTTCCTCTAAATATAAACGGCGAGAATGCGGAAACCAATCAAAGTCCGCGATTATTTTTTCTCTCTCTGACATTTCGCTACGCGTGACAAAAACTGGAGCACTTGTTACAAGCATAACATTAACGTCCCAACGTCATATGAATTAATATCAACAGATCACGCGGCCGTCCCACATGGCGCCATTCTTGTCCATTTTATTATCACTAGATGTATTCGTACATTCTCATTTATTTAGGGTTTTAATGAATGTATTATTCACTTGGTTTTCTTTAAGATTTGTTAATTATTTTAACACCTCTAAATGAACTTGTTTGCGGATAAACCACAAAATCTCAACAAAAGTTGTACTGCTCTACAAAGTTCTGACAAATCTCAAAATTTACAAAAAAATATATTAAATCTTTAAAAAGATTGTTCAAAACACGGAGCTCTTTATGTTCAAATATTCTAAATACACAAAATATGTTTAAAAACAAATCGTGAGCAATTATTTGTGCATAAAACCAGAAATTCGAGTAATGTTATGTTGATGACACTTTAGAAATATATTATTAACAGAAAATTGAGGATCGAACGACCTCATTTCGGAAATTATTCCAACGCAGCATCAAGTTTGCACATTTTAATACGTAGTCGGGGCTGGGGCTCCGAGCGCAATATTTTATCCTTTTTTTACCAAAAATGTCGTGGCATTGTAGAATATTTATTTTAAAAACAGTTATTGACCCCAATCTGCAAAAACATTTTAAATCTCAAACGCGAATATTTAAAGAATAAAAATGAGATGCGACACTAAATAAAGAAACTTTATTTGCTTCCAAATATTATCTGCGATGTTATGCGACAACTCCGACAACCGGCAGATTTACATCAAGATTCTATTAAGACTTATCTTCAATATTAATCTTCATTAAGTGTATCAACATCAATATCCGTTTTATAATACTTTTATTCCAGTTTGTCTTTCCTGAAACACGCGCTCAACCGGTGGCTGCGGGCTCGTATTCGCTTACCAATCTTAAAACATACTTTAACTGTACTCATATGATGGTCTTAGCAAACTATAATGCGTTTTAACTAAATTTTCATGGAGTAAAAGTCGGTCAGCTGTATAACCTAAAAGTTTACCTATTTGTACTCATGAAAAAGCAACATTTAAGAATAAATTATATTATCCATAAAATAAATGTGCCTGCATGTACAGTCCTGAGCAGAAGTACACCTTTCAACTTCTTTCATTAAAACAACGCGTTAATTAACGACTTCAAGTAATTAAAATAATATATTTGATAGGTATGTGCAACCTTCTGAATACAAGATATTGTTCAGTATGTTTGTGCTGGTGTGTGTACGGGCTCATTGTAAACCAAGTGTTGTATCTGGCGGAGACATTGCCGATAGAGATCCGCGCTGGACGGCGCGCGGCGCAGGCGAGACGGCTGGGGCGTTACGTCACTGATCTCATCGACTAGATACAGGTGTCACTCTATGACAACAATAACATTACCATTCAAAGGTTAACATTATCATCCAAATTAACAACTTTACTAACTGCTTGCAAAAAAAAACACTGTTTCAGAGCAACTACTCGTATATCGATGTTTCAATTAATGTTATCTAAAATCGAAAACAATACACCTTTTACCACCTTTAGTGTTAATTTACTCGCCATAAACAATAAGCGATAAATGTTCGAGTGTTTATCAATAAGCAAAGATTGTATTGCGTCCGGGGAGAACTCGTTTAGTATTCTGTGGTTTTGAAATAAGGGCTATTATTGTTTGCGTGTCGGACGGATGTCGAGCGGGTGGCTGTGGTCACAACCTGTCGGAGGGTGTAACGTATCGCGCCCTCGTGAATGGAACACATATATTTATATCAACTACCGAACGTGGCCTTGGGAAAAAGGTCATTAAGCAAAATTACTTTTTCATGTTACTCGCTTTTTATCTGTATAATGAGAATTTAGTAGTTTCCTGTAAACAGGACATTCCACAGCACTGGGTCGACACTCTTAAACCACGTTGAAGTATGCGTACGTGATGCCGATTCACTTCTCTTATATGATATTTAAAGTTTGTCTTTGTGCTTTAATATCTCGTGTATTTGTTCGAGATGCCGGTGGAGGTCTGATAATAAAATCAAAACCACAGACATCCTAATCATTAAGTTAACCTTTGTGCGACGCTCGCACGAACGCCGCTTGATTTAGGATGCCCGTTTTCACCAACATCCAAGTTTTTGTGTTTCTAACAAAACACACTAAGTTTATGACATGTAATGTGGACTGCTAATAAAATTAACAACACAAATAAATAAACATATCTCGTTACCAGACGTTATTTTGCTGACTATTTTGTAGGATATTACAGATGTTATATTACATAAACTCTTGTTTTCATGAATCAAGGTTACTGAAAAAAATGAAGGGAAGGCGCGATATGACACAAGATAAAATATTCCACTACGACAATTATCCTTGTTTCTTAATACGTAAGCCAAATAACGCACTGATCCCCTAAGTATATAATGGAAATAAATAAAATTAAAATACTTTATTATATTTGATATTCGATATTAAACACAAAACGACTTAGTTCCAACCATAAAAACTAATGAACTTTATCGATCAATACAAAAACATTTCGGACAAAAAATATATATCGCGAACATAATGTAATAAATGTTTATGAGTGTTACACCGATTGACTTTAGTAACCATTATTAAGTCCGTGATTTAGTCCATTGTTTGAATTCATAAAAAAGTTAAGCTCCAAATCTATTTTTTGTATGCTCGTAGTGCCAATCTTCATGTCATTTTGTATCTACAATTGGTTTATCTTAATGTGTGACTATAAGCACGAATAATCTGTTTCCAATTCGAATTGAGTGGCACCCAAAGCTTCGGCGTCCGAAAAAGGCGTGATACAATTTGATGTAAATGATGTGAGGTGAGGTGAGGCCGCGCTAGCCGCGTCGTGACGCGCTTGACGCCGCCGGGCCGCTTCCGTCACGTTTCAGACACGCGGTAATGTCAAACAACTCATATCAAATACCATATTTCACTTTTACAAATGAACCATTAAGGTTCAAGTCCGAAGCACTCAAAGTTTATTTTAAGTCAAATACTTCGAGTTGCACAATTGACTGAAACCAATATTTCATTGTGCACTTCCTGAAACTGCGCCTTTGTTTACCAAAATAGATTTAAGTTGACTGCACTCGATGATTGTCCACTTGTTTATGATTTCTAAAATGATCTTCAAATACTTAAACGTCGTGTTTTAGAAGTTTATGTAAATACGTATTAGCTAAATATTGATTTAACTAATCGTGGCGGCGCTCGGTTGTTCACCTCGCTTCGTTCGTTTACGAGACATGCGTCATTGTATAATTATGCTCTTGTGTAAGTTATTGCTATGTAAATCGACACCTTCTCTGTAAATATGTGAATTTAAGTGACTTATGGTATATTTATTGTTTTATTCCAAAACTGTTCGCCAAACCTGAATAAAGCAATTACTAACGCTGGAAGCACTTCAGCGCGGGAGACGTTCAATTCGAGTTCGTTCAAACGTGATTGACATTTATATCATTACAATGTTTCGTGACAAAGTACGTACATCGATATTTTACAGTAAGATAGTTTCCTTTAAATAACTCTTTCCTACTATTTCTAAAAGCTATCGAATGAATATAAAGTGATTGCTGGTTATTGACACTCGTAAATAGATTGTTGTCGGTTGTCTCCCTTTTCCAGTGCCACCTACAGTTGTAATAGAAATGTCAAACTGAACACAATCACCCGTCAGTTACACATCGACCCTGACATTACAAACATATGTTGTTGTCGTAGTTCTTGTTAGCTGTTCCTCGTAAGAACTACATATGTAATCTGTAGCGGTGCCGTGTGTCGCCGCGGCGTGACAGAGTCCACATGGCGTTAGCTCTTCCGCAACGCTTCAGGATGCCCTGAACAATGGGGGAGCTGTACGTCAAGCCATCGCGGAGGTGGTTGGTGTTTGTGAGGTGTTATATACATACATACATGAAGTTGTTGATAACTCCGCATTGTTGACTCATGGGATAAAGGGTATTGAAATGTAAACTTATTTCAATTTCCAACAGCTGTTTATAGGATAGGAGATCAAAATACATAAATATTTATGTATGTACTATAGATACAGCAATGATACCTAAATATAGGTAAATAAATAAATAAATATAGGTAGGCAATGAACTTGAATGTCTCGAGGTGATCTACTTATTAAAGGTCACCAGCTTTGTGGTGATTAAAATAATACGCGGCTATGAACCGAAACTCGTTCAAATTCATATGATAAATTGGATCAATTTAATTTGTTTAATCTTCAAATAAAAATAAAAAGTGAATAACATAAGTTTATGTTAATAAATGCTCGTTAGATCGATAGCTGATTATTAGTGTTAAATACAATTAATTATCCCTAATAATTGATTTGGCCTGCGATCCACCGAGCGCGCGGCGGCCTCTCCGTGAGATGTGTGAGACTGTTATTATGTAGACTCGATAATAGTTTCTATTGTTAATTACTTTGAAACTTAATTATCGTATTAACCTAATCTAATGAACTAATTTTATCATATAAGGTCGATAAAGGCACTATAACATAATTAAGAAACAATTAACAAACATCTTATTACTGACTACTAATTGAAATGACTTCATTGAATAGAAATGTCCGAGTGAAACAGCCTCACGTTAGGAATGAGAAGATACCCAATGTATTAATATATTCCGTGGTTTTGGTCGGCTTTCAATTTAAGTCACGGATCAGTTGATTTTATTCACCATATCGAATTGTAATAGGCGGAGCGATGACCTCCGGCGGTTCATTATAATAATGTATTGATCAACTGATGTAATTCTGCTTGTTAAGGAACACCATTTAAGGACTATTTATGATAGAACATTTTTAAATTGATCGACTTCACACACAGTTACTTTGCTTTAGTTGAATTGTGTTCACACGTTAAGAAGTGTAATTCTTCTGTCTTCTGTAATGGTTATGTCATAAAGAAATAATTCGGAAGCCCCTGCCCCGTGTAGTAGCCCTGTACCCCAAACATTACGTTGACATTGGTTCCGAAGTAAATCAGAGGCGTAAAGAGAGTGGCATTCCACGCGCGAGCATCACGAAGGCGATCCTCAAAAAGCATCGGATCACCATTCACCGAGTAAAGTTCAGCCATTGTCTTACGAGAAGTCTGATTTATAGAGCCGGCTATAACTCGCGCAGTGCCGTGCAGTGCAACGCCCGGACACATTTTATCGATACCGATATCAATATATCCAACATCGATGTTTACTTGTACCTGCCCCTGGTTCGCATTAAAATAATTTAAACAAAATTAACACAACACAATTGTTTGTCGATATTTATGACTACATGTGATTGTACGTAAACAACGAGTTCATTATTTACATCAGTTATTGAAACCAGTTGGGGCATCGCTATATGCGCCTCGGAATAGAATACTCGATAACATTTTGATTGAAACAATACTAAAAAGCGGCTAAGTGCGAGCCCGACTCGCCCATCAAGGGTTCCGTCAGCATTCCGTCGCAGCAAATAACATAATATAAAACTACTTCTTGTAGTTGATTTGATTGAATGAAAGGTAAATTGCTGTTTACGATTTATGACGTACTAGCAGCGCCCCGCGGTTTTACCCGCGTTGTGCCCGTTCCCGTGGGAATTTCGGGATTTTTTTTTACATAAAAACCTTCCTCTTGAATCACTCTACCTATTACAAAAAACCGCATCAAAATCCGTTGCGTAATTTTAAAGATTTAAGCATACAGACAAACAGACAAACAAACAGACAAAAATAGCGACTTTGTTTTAAACTATGTAGTGATTAAATAAAACTAATTACCTACTAGATCTCGTTCAAACCAATTTTTGGTGGAAGTTTGCATGGTAATGTACATCATATATTTTTTTATTTTAATCAGTCTCTTATTTTACTGGGGGGTATTTTACCACTTTGGAAGTTTCTAACGCAAACTATTCAGTTTGAGTTTCAGTTTTCATGGGAACCACCAAAATTAATTGGTTGTTTTTTTCTATTTTTGTGTGAAAATCTTAATGCGGTTCACAGAATACTATTGTATCTATATTGTCAGTATAGGGTCGGAAAAAAGTGGCTGTGACATACGGACGGACAGACAGATAGACAGACAGACATGCCAATCTATAAGGGTTCCGTTTTTTGTCATTTGACTAATGAAACCCTAAAAACATCCATTTTCCATTACTTACATATATATATATGTTTCATAAATACCATATTGACTGGTCAGTGATCACATCCTCTATTAGGTACAACAAAAAGGTACCTTCACTCGGCAATGAGAAGTGAAATTAATGAGATGGTCTCTTTAGTCAATCGAGAGATTAATTCATAAGAATACCTCGCGCCCTACATGGCGCACGGAAAATATTAATCACAATATGTCTGTAAGTCTACAACAATCCCTATATAATTAATGCAGCAATAAGTAGGTAACTATGTCCGTCTGTCTGTCGCCAAACAAAGCAGCTTAACCATGGAACATCATTACTACATTTTATGACTTATCACTGGGTTTTACTGCTTAACAATATTACGATACTATACAATAAATTAATTTAAAGATAGCCCGCAGTGACACCTCTCGCTACCAAACGAAGTGAAATTGAAAGTTCCTGATAATATAATGGCAGTGTAATCTGATAACGGAGCGGGCCGGGTCCGTGCGCGAGGATGTAACCACTGCCATTTAGTCGTCCGTCCGCCGGGACGTGCGCTACATTAATCATTGCTTTGTATTGAGTAAGCGTCGCGGTCGTGGATTAAATGATTGCCCATCGAATATTTGCGCCTAGTCAATGTGGAATGCAACTTTTAATGCTTTTGTATATAAATCAAATGTTCTATTTGCATTAGTCTTTATTAAAACCATATTTATACCAAAATAGGGAAAGTCAAGGTAAACGAGAGAATAATACTTGATTGATCTATGAAACGCGAATGCTTAACATTTTAAAAATAAAATAAATTGTCATTTGATATTTTGTTTTTGTTATCCGCGCGCTCTTTTGTTTATGAACTGATACAATCTAGTTTCGATGGATTTTATGATAATTGTTACAAGATGTCAGTTGTCCCATAAAATGTAATTATAATAGTGTTTTATCATCCATGAACTCATTAAAAGAAAGATTTTATTATTGTTCACTTCACAATTCATAAAGTATAGTCAGGCAAAGCCGCGGAGACAACGCATTCTTTGCAGGAGGTACACTAAGTACAGTACAAACCTGAAACAACTCGGGAGGTACCTCGGGAGGAGGAGGTTTACGGTGAAACGATAAATTGTTCAAATTAAACAATAAGTACTGCGTTTAAAAACATTGTTAATCTGAGCTTACTAACCGAAAGGTTAACAAGGAATTAATTAATCCGCGATCGGCCAATTAATGAGTCGATCAACTTGACGATATGTTTACAACAACCGTTTTTACGAGGATTTCGTGAGCGATGAGGGATCATTAATGTCTCTCTTCCTATTTGGTAGTCTCGGGGAAATTATCAAGTATAATGTTATCGAGCGGCGCGCCCCGGGCGCCGGGAGCCGGCTGAGCGGCGACCGGCCGGCTGACGGCCGCGAGGTCGTGTCGAGGACGTAGCTATAGGTTAACTGCAGTTTTTAGGAAATATATTAGACACTAATTGAGATACCAAATCGTAAATCATTCATTCAATTTTCAATCACTTAGATCTCACTAGAATCTCAATCTATTCTCGCAAACATTTTTTGCCTTTAATTACTTCAATCCATTAAAACAGTAATAAATTAAAACGTCAACAGTCCTGCATGTTTTATTTATCAAGAAAATGTTGATTAAAATGTAAAAATTGATTGGGTTGGTAATTCCAAATACATCACATCTACTTCAAAGTATTCGTAAGAGCGCAGCTGAAAGCTTCCGTTCACAAACACACGAGTGCACGAGTGGTTTAAATGTCGATACGCCTAACTGAAAAACATACATGACAAGAGTTTTAATAAACATGTTACGAAATAATAAATCTGTCCAGTCAGAGCACCTCCTCAGTTTTTATTGCACATAATTTCGCTGAACTATTTCATAAACGTAATTAAAGTAGAGCCTCCGAGAATGTCCCGCCGTTACTTACATGATCATTTTCAACTCATATATTATATACTTTACGGATTTTTTGTCCACATTGTTAACGAAAAGGTCAAAATAGAAACGAAACCAAAATGTATCAACTCGTATGTTTACAAAGATGCCTTCAAAAATGAGCACGTTTCAACCTTATGTCCAAGGATTAAGGACTATCAAATAGACAATATGAAGTAGGTATGTAATAAGTGGAAGGCAGTGGAGCCACATTCAGTTGAAGGAAACTATTTTAAATGTATTAAAGCTATGTAGGTAAATGAAACGCGATACTTAACCTGTTTTGAAATTTTTCATTACACCAGAACATTCCTTGATCGTTTAAGGAAACTTGTGCGAAGAAGAAAGATGGGATGATCTTTAATTATATCAAACCAACGACAGGGCGGCGGCGTGCGCTTCCAGGGTTACGATTACGTGCCGCTATTCAATGGGCGACTGAAATCGCACCAAACTTTAAACTAGAATTGAATTGCTCCTGAACAGAACAAGGATATATTTTACGATTCATGCTGTTTTTTCCCTTTGGGTTATCGAAGAGAGATAAATAAAACACGTCGATGGTCATCGACACCATGTTACGCAGGCGCAAGTACGAGTATAAAGTATAAGGTAAATACTGCGATGATTGGAGCACTGCCTTGACGGGAGCAGAATCGTTTGCAGAATAATAAAGAAATCATTAACGTGCTTTGGGTTTTTTACCTTTTGTCATTCATTAGGCAACCGGCAGCGTAGCAGCTAACATGAGCATATTGGATAGTTTTTATTGATCGCTTGGGTTTAATTGCTACTTGATATAAATAAGAACAAATTGAACAGTTAGTAAGCCGATACTTATAATAGAATACCGATGCCTGTAAGATTTAATAGTTTTATAACTCATTACTTGACACTAATCTCAGGTTAGAATTTAATTATTTCCGTCGCCAGATAGTCTGGTGGTTCAAATCTCCAATTCGACGAATGTCATGGAAGTTATAAATTAATATTATAAATATAATTTGCATGACAAGTGAGCCAGGTGTGACCGAGTAACGACCGTTACTCCTAATGCTCGGCGAACGCATTCTGTGCCGTATCTGAGGTTACGGGGCTAACGAGCGCAGGACACCACTAATAAACTTTAATTAGGTATTAACTTTAATTCTACTTTACATTCAAAATATTACGGTACGATTATACGAGTATTTAACGTGAGTACTTAATAATACTTATACAGTTTACTTAACTAATTAAAGATAAAACTTAAAAGGCCTCTCACTTCACATCTATCGGTATGGTTTATAGACTTAACTTTAAAACAAGGTAACCTAATAAAAAAACGACAAATTGTAAATTCTTCTTTGTCGTTGATATTTAACCTAAGTAGGTACGTGCCTCAAATACAGGAAATAATACGAGTATACCTAGTGATATGTTTTACAAGTGTAATAAACATTGATGGCTTTGAGCTTTTCATCAATAACTGTCAGATATCAATACATATGAAATATTACATGTAAATCTAATGTTCTAATAGATCATCGAGGACCGAATTCATTTGCATTTGATTGAGAATATTAAATAGGTGTTTTATATTATGCACTATCGAGCCTTGTCAAATAAAATCTTGATATATTCGTTATTTGGAATATTTTGGTAATACATTTTAGATCCTAGAGATTACAGGAACCTTTGTGCGATCAGAGCCAGGGACGTTTACCTAGTGTAGAACCTTATACGATGGATTTAGTACGTCCTAGAGTCCGTGCCTGTTAAACAACTCAGATATTTGACAACTCAGAGATAGCATGACCTAGCGATATATGTTTTTATTTGACTTCTCGCGTAAAAGGTCAACGGTCAATAAATTACAACAGAATACATATGAAAGAATTCTCTGATCAATAAAGTGTTTTACTTATTTCATATGAATTGATTCCAATGGCCCACCTTTCTATAAAAATATTTTCATTGATATTGATTTAAGTTTTCCACAGAAAGCGCGCGCTTCCGGGAAGAGAAAAACTTGTGTCGCTTTCCAATCTGACTCCGTGCTCATAACTAGTCTCTATCACGAACTGGCGGATTGTTTGTGCCATTTTGAAAGGCTCCAATATTAATAAGTTCCCACACGCCGGGCCCTGCACAGGTATCGCGGCGCAAAACAAATAAAAATACTGAACGGAATTTAATGTTATTTAGCAAAATGTCAGCTACAGGTTTGACACAATATTCCGAGATCGTGTTCTCCACTAATCTATAGATACGTTCCGCCGGCCAGTCTTATAATAATAATCTACAGTCATATTGAAGCTCGACATTTTTCGCGCGATAACTACAACGAACGAATTTCGTATCCTAACCGACTCGGTTTCAAAGAAAACGATCTTCCATTGTAATACTTAACTGATCTATCCTATATTTGGGATAGAACAGTAACGTATTACAAGCAAGTCAAAGCACATCACTACTATCGGGATATGATGCTGGCGTTTATTTTGTTGTATTGTAAAGATGAAGTCGTTGTTCGATTGTTTTATTTTAACCAATAATTAGCTGGAAGTGGAATTTAATTTTATGATTGTTCAAAAGAAGAAATAAATATGGACGCATGTCGGTAATGACTTTGAGTCTGTAATCAATGTGATGCTTAAAAATGCCTGCCTACTTGATTATTACTAATTAAATGCAAAGTAGAGAGTACTGTACCTGCATCAGATGAAAACTATTAACAACCATGAAAACTGTTTAAGACCGGTAACGTTTACTGGACGGCAACAAATCGGGAAATTATTATATTCACCCACCGGTTACTTTTCAATTCAACAATAATTGCATAGATCGTAATAAGAAGGTCCAATGCTTTTAACGACAGCGCATTAAGGTCTTCGAAGCGTATTGTCTGCAAATAAATCTCTTTATAAGTTGAATCATAACCGAGTCCCTTAATAAACTAAATGTGCATAGCACTGATGGGGATGCTCAATGCATCCACCAAAATAATAGTTATGTAATACAATTTTCACGAATTTTAACAAAAATATTTGTTAGCAGATGGGCCACTCACCTCGTATGAACAAATCTCGCGCCGAAGAAAATCCCGAAACACAGGCACGTGGGCGCACACAACGTCCAACACCGAGGAAAAGAACAAATGAAAAACTACTGTATAAGTATATTCCGGCGGCGCGCGAGCTCGCAGAAATGTGTCAGTGGCGCGGAGTGGCGGCCTAGGCCCGCCGTGCTGCGAATGACAATGTGGACGAGACCGAAATCGATTTTTCGAAATTTTAGGAGCGGTAGTGTCGCGCGGAGGCGAGGATCTGAATGGCGCGGCCGCGGCGCGCGCGCACTCTACGCCCGCCGCCCGCAGGACACCGACTTTATACATTGACTTTGTCACAAAACAAACACCTAACTGTACTCCGATAGATTTGACTGTGCCATATGTGCTTCATATTAATACATCGTGAAACAACATAATGTGTTGTTAATTGATTGGAACAAAAACATAGTAAATCACAAAATATGTAGTCATTATGTCCTTTCCGAAAAATGTACAAAGATAACGTGGGTAACGTTGTAAACTTTTCATTATTTTCCTAACCAGCACCCCGCGGTTTTACCGTTGTGCTCTTGCTCGTGGGAATTTCGATATAAAAAATATATCCCGTTGAATGTGGGTATCCATAACAGCCTCCGTGTTCTTGTGGTTTGAGCGCTCGGCTCACGATCCGGAGGTTCCGGGTTCGATTCCCGGTGGGGATATCTCACAAAAATCTCTTTGTGAGACTATGCTCAGTTTGGTTAGGGCATTGCAGGCTGAATCACCTGATTGCCCGAAAATTAAGATGATTCCGTGCTTCGAAGGGCACGTTAAGCCGTCGGTCCCGGTAACTTACTACGGATAGTAGTGTTTACATGAGCCATGTCATGTCAGAGGCCTTTAGCGGCTCAATAACTCTGACACCAGGATTGGTCAGGTTGACCATCCACTCGATGAAGAAGTAGGTATCCATTACAAAAGTAGGTAGGTATCCATTACCAAACGACTCGAGCGACACGACAAGAGCATTAGCACGAACATACAGACAAACAATATTATAAATTTAATAATATAACTTATTATAGACCTCTTTATAATATCAGTATAGAAGTATACAAAGATAGAAAAACCTCTTAATGAATGTCCCTGTACCATCTCTATTCAGCTAAAAGCTTGTAAGTACCTAGCTACTAATCAATACTTAGGTGGGCATTACATCGATACCTATCTAGGACTCATCTCGAGTTCGTTTACTAACAGGATACCTAGATAGATGTGGACAACACACTCTGCCCCTGCAGTCGTTAATCTTTAAAACTGGTAGAGATTCGATAGATCCTAAGGTGACAACAAAAACCGTATGTACTGATTCCAAAACAACACTTAATATTGGCATATTCCATATTAAGTTGTAAAACTTGATCGACTAGAAAGTCGAGATGACACGAGAACATCACTGCAAGTACTTGGGCGGCTAAACAAACAACGCTATATTAATTATACAGTCTTGCGAGTGTTTGTTTGTGTGTCCGCCGAGTCAAAGTCCAGCAAACGAGAAAGCATTGTTTTAAGAGTCGAGATGAAACATTACTCATGTTTCAATAGAAGGACGGCGAGACGACCTTCACGAAATGTTTAATACAATAATGCAATAACAGCAGAAAGAATGCTTTTACGCTACCATTGTTACGCACTCGCATTTACATGAAGACGCTGATTTGTCTCAGTACTGCCGTTACTAATCGCCCGAGCAATGCTACACGAAGCTTTTTCAAAACGCCAGACTCAGGTAGTATAGGTGCTAGAATGCCTAAAACCTTATGACCACAATACAAGTAGTCAGAGGTCAATAAATAAGAGCAACGACTACATAAATCTGTTGATAACGATCCCCGAATTTTGCGTGTTTTGCCTCGAGTCACGAACGACGAGCGGGGGATCTGACTAGTTATAGAACCACGTTCGTATTATCTAAACAAACTATACCTTTGTTTTATTTAACTTTTCGAATGATAAAATATTGAGAAATATTTAAATAATTTTCTACGCAGTTTAATAAAACTCATCGATATAATAAATATTATAAATCGATTATTTAAATATTAACCTAGTGGCCTGGAATGGGGTACATTGGAGTAAGTACAAGTGACAAGTGTTGCGCAATTTCAAAATATTTTTACACGTTATTGTTCTAATATGGGTATTCATCATTGAAAATGAGTATAAATGATGTTATTTGTCGGAAACGTACTTGAACCATTGAGTTTTATGTACTAACGTTAGTACATATAACTCAATAACTTGAACTCATTATATTGCATATCTTCTTCGAATACTACATATAAGAGGTTTTTGTTCTAGTATAGTAAGGGTGGGTTGTTTCAATCGGTTATCATAACATATGCTCGCGTTCTTTAATAACTTAGCTGACAGTCTGTTAGTTATTGGGGCGGCCAGTAGTTTTTTTTTTAAATTACCTTACATTCCTTGTACATTCTTTACTTGTAGTTTTTCAGATTGCAAATCCGCTGATATGAAATATACTTTTAAACTAAAAGTTATTCATAATGTACGTTTTTAATTCCAGTAACATTTAACATATGGTCATAAGTTACCCCGGGTAACTTAATTTAACGTCAAAATTAATAAACTCATAAAAAGTATTATTAAAGAGTACCCTGTACCTTGAGCCGCGCGAACTAATTATGCAAATGAGATTGAAACGTGAAAACATTAAAAAGAGGAGCGGAGACCACTCTAGCGGGCCGGCGACACCGCGCCGATCGTAACAGAGCTCCGCCTTTCCAAGTGATGTCATTGTGCGATGATATACATTGTATGTAACCTTTTCATTTAATACTCACTTTTAGGGCTCTTTACATTTAGGCTCTTGTAGTGTTATATCTCGACTAGACTTGTAGTGTTATATCTAGCGACGAGAAAATGTCTGATCGTTTCGATTGATTTTCATACAAACGAGCCTGCAGGACTAAAATTGTGTAAATGGAAATAGCCAGTCGAGGGAGCCAGGACGCGGGCTCTTTCAATTTACACAAATTTAATCGTCCTGCCTGTAACAAAGATAGAGAGACAGCCGTCCACTGAACCCAGGACACGCTCAGCTCTGGTGAATGCTCACGCAGTCTCTTCAAAGGTAAATCGAATAATACCATAAAATAATCTTATAGTACATATAATTCAAGATCTCGTCTTCAATATCATTTACTTACAATGTAAAACATATTTTAATATTTACACATTTGTCTCTTCTTAACAAATTTAATAAAAAACATCACAAAAGTAGTCAATATAAAGTTGACTATTGAAATACGTGAAATACGTACAGTACGATTTGATCATTATTTACAATTTACAAAAATACTGCTATGTAATAAAATAACCGTTGCGTGGTTGTTAATCATTTCATCATTATTTAAATCATAGAACCCTGTCAAAATAAACGAGTATAATTCTATGCGAAATAATAAGTCACATATCGAAGTATAGAAGGGTTTGAATAGTCGAAAACAAAATGAGAAATTCATTCGGACAATACAAAATAAATAATGCCATGAGAAAAATCGGTATTTAAATAAAATATAACTAAAATGGGACGGCATCGCGTTAGAATATCCTACTAATATTATAGATGTGAAATTTTGTGAGGATGGATGAATGATGAATGGATGGATGGGTGTATGTATGTATGTTTGTTTCTCTTTCACGCAAAATCTACTGAACGGATTTGGATGAAACTTTACAGTAATATAGGTTATACATAGGAAATACGTTATATATTCTAACGCGATACAATACCGATTCATATAGTATAATATGTGCTAATCGCGTGAGTTCAAAAGTATATTATATAATGATATTGTAAAGTGAACTGATGTACAAACCAATGGGGAAATGTACTGTATAGGTCATTCAATTGAAGTTATCATGTTATCATCAGATTCATCCTATACAGAGGCGCATTACCAACACAAAATAGTCTCGGAACGAAGTCTGATACATAAATGCATACATTTACAATCTCAATTATATTATTAGCATTACATTATTATTTATTTACACTTTTAACTACAGATCATAAATTAAGACCCTGTTTTTAGCTTGATAAAGTTTATTATGCGTTGCGATTTCAGTTTTTAGTTTATGTTTGATGTAAGTGTAATTAGTGAAATTAGTGATCGTATACAATTCCAATTGGTTTTAGATTACGAATTGTTTTTGTAGTCTGGGTTAGTGTCGAATAAAATTGTTTAGTTAAATGAAATGTAATGGCAAGTTATTATAAAGCATTGTTGCATTAGTGTAATCTTAATTTGGAAAATAATTTGGTATGTACTGTACATTTTTACAATCGTAAATGGACCTTAACTTCATTGGGTAGAGTTCAGATTTCATTTATTTTGAGGCAGTATCCCATATGTTCCCGGCCAATCCATTGAGATGACGTCACGTCACGTTGATATAATCTTTGTGCACATTCCGTTGACTGCAAGATCCTCGTTTCATTCTTCAAGTGTCCACATTTACACATCTAGCGTATGCTCTACTGCTTTCACTCGCACAAACAATATACAACACTATGTACAAGGGCGTAAGGCTTAGATTACGAGGCCCGTCTCTTTAACGTCACTTTGCCCCTCGCGAGCTGCGACACGTATATCCTGATCCTTTCCAGGTTCGTTTTCTTTACCCATATCTGGAAATATACAATCATATTAGTATTCAACACAAGTTCATGTAATGAATAGTATGATGTACACAAATAGTTTTTTAATCTGAAAGGCTTCTACTCCGCTACAGTAAGACTGGTCTGGGTCTGGGCGGTGTTGTGTGTGTATGTGTGTGTACTGACCGCGTCGTCGGTGATGGCGTGTATGTGCCCCGAGAGGCGCGGTGTAGTGTGTGTACTGACCGCGTCGTCGGTGATGGCGTGTATGTGCCCCGAGAGGCGCGGTGTAGTGTGTGTGTACTGACCGCGTCGTCGGTGATGGCGTGTATGTGCCCCGAGAGGCGCGGTGTAGTGTGTGTGTACTGACCGCGTCGTCGGTGATGGCGTGTATGTGCCCCGAGAGGCGCGGTGTAGTGTGTGTGTACTGACCGCGTCGTCGGTGATGGCGTGTATGTGCCCCGAGAGGCGCGGTGTAGTGTGTGTGTACTGACCGCGTCGTCGGTGATGGCGTGTATGTGCCCCGAGAGGCGCGGTGTAGTGTGTGTGTACTGACCGCGTCGTCGGTGATGGCGTGTATGTGCCCCGAGAGGCGCGGTGTAGTGTGTGTGTACTGACCGCGTCGTCGGTGATGGCGTGTATGTGCCCCGAGAGGCGCGGTGTAGTGTGTGTGTACTGACCGCGTCGTCGGTGATGGCGTGTATGTGCCCCGAGAGGCGCGGTGTAGTGTGTGTGTACTGACCGCGTCGTCGGTGATGGCGTGTATGTGCCCCGAGAGGCGCGGTGTAGTGTGTGTGTACTGACCGCGTCGTCGGTGATGGCGTGTATGTGCCCCGAGAGGCGCGGTGTAGTGTGTGTGTACTGACCGCGTCGTCGGTGATGGCGTGTATGTGCCCCGAGAGGCGCGGTGTAGTGTGTGTGTACTGACCGCGTCGTCGGTGATGGCGTGTATGTGCCCCGAGAGGCGCGGTGTAGTGTGTGTGTACTGACCGCGTCGTCGGTGATGGCGTGTATGTGCCCCGAGAGGCGCGGTGTAGTGTGTGTGTACTGACCGCGTCGTCGGTGATGGCGTGTATGTGCCCCGAGAGGCGCGGTGTAGTGTGTGTGTACTGACCGCGTCGTCGGTGATGGCGTGTATGTGCCCCGAGAGGCGCGGTGTAGTGTGTGTGTACTGACCGCGTCGTCGGTGATGGCGTGTATGTGCCCCGAGAGGCGCGGTGTAGTGTGTGTGTACTGACCGCGTCGTCGGTGATGGCGTGTATGTGCCCCGAGAGGCGCGGTGTAGTGTGTGTGTACTGACCGCGTCGTCGGTGATGGCGTGTATGTGCCCCGAGAGGCGCGGTGTAGTGTGTGTGTACTGACCGCGTCGTCGGTGATGGCGTGTATGTGCCCCGAGAGGCGCGGTGTAGTGTGTGTGTACTGACCGCGTCGTCGGTGATGGCGTGTATGTGCCCCGAGAGGCGCGGTGTAGTGTGTGTGTACTGACCGCGTCGTCGGTGATGGCGTGTATGTGCCCCGAGAGGCGCGGTGTAGTGTGTGTGTACTGACCGCGTCGTCGGTGATGGCGTGTATGTGCCCCGAGAGGCGCGGTGTAGTGTGTGTGTACTGACCGCGTCGTCGGTGATGGCGTGTATGTGCCCCGAGAGGCGCGGTGTAGTGTGTGTGTACTGACCGCGTCGTCGGTGATGGCGTGTATGTGCCCCGAGAGGCGCGGTGTAGTGTGTGTGTACTGACCGCGTCGTCGGTGATGGCGTGTATGTGCCCCGAGAGGCGCGGTGTAGTGTGTGTGTACTGACCGCGTCGTCGGTGATGGCGTGTATGTGCCCCGAGAGGCGCGGTGTAGTGTGTGTGTACTGACCGCGTCGTCGGTGATGGCGTGTATGTGCCCCGAGAGGCGCGGTGTAGTGTGTGTGTACTGACCGCGTCGTCGGTGATGGCGTGTATGTGCCCCGAGAGGCGCGGTGTAGTGTGTGTGTACTGACCGCGTCGTCGGTGATGGCGTGTATGTGCCCCGAGAGGCGCGGTGTAGTGTGTGTGTACTGACCGCGTCGTCGGTGATGGCGTGTATGTGCCCCGAGAGGCGCGGTGTAGTGTGTGTGTACTGACCGCGTCGTCGGTGATGGCGTGTATGTGCCCCGAGAGGCGCGGTGTAGTGTGTGTGTACTGACCGCGTCGTCGGTGATGGCGTGTATGTGCCCCGAGAGGCGCGGTGTAGTGTGTGTGTACTGACCGCGTCGTCGGTGATGGCGTGTATGTGCCCCGAGAGGCGCGGTGTAGTGTGTGTGTACTGACCGCGTCGTCGGTGATGGCGTGTATGTGCCCCGAGAGGCGCGGTGTAGTGTGTGTGTACTGACCGCGTCGTCGGTGATGGCGTGTATGTGCCCCGAGAGGCGCGGTGTAGTGTGTGTGTACTGACCGCGTCGTCGGTGATGGCGTGTATGTGCCCCGAGAGGCGCGGTGTAGTGTGTGTGTACTGACCGCGTCGTCGGTGATGGCGTGTATGTGCCCCGAGAGGCGCGGTGTAGTGTGTGTGTACTGACCGCGTCGTCGGTGATGGCGTGTATGTGCCCCGAGAGGCGCGGTGTAGTGTGTGTGTACTGACCGCGTCGTCGGTGATGGCGTGTATGTGCCCCGAGAGGCGCGGTGTAGTGTGTGTGTACTGACCGCGTCGTCGGTGATGGCGTGTATGTGCCCCGAGAGGCGCGGTGTAGTGTGTGTGTACTGACCGCGTCGTCGGTGATGGCGTGTATGTGCCCCGAGAGGCGCGGTGTAGTGTGTGTGTACTGACCGCGTCGTCGGTGATGGCGTGTATGTGCCCCGAGAGGCGCGGTGTAGTGTGTGTGTACTCACCGCGTCGTCGGTGATGGCGTGTATGTGCCCCGAGAGGCGCGGTGTAGTGTGTGTGTACTGACCGCGTCGTCGGTGATGGCGTGTATGTGCCCCGAGAGGCGCGGTGTAGTGTGTGTGTACTGACCGCGTCGTCGGTGATGGCGTGTATGTGCCCCGAGAGGCGCGGTGTAGTGTGTGTGTACTGACCGCGTCGTCGGTGATGGCGTGTATGTGCCCCGAGAGGCGCGGTGTAGTGTGTGTGTACTGACCGCGTCGTCGGTGATGGCGTGTATGTGCCCCGAGAGGCGCGGTGTAGTGTGTGTGTACTGACCGCGTCGTCGGTGATGGCGTGTATGTGCCCCGAGAGGCGCGGTGTAGTGTGTGTGTACTGACCGCGTCGTCGGTGATGGCGTGTATGTGCCCCGAGAGGCGCGGTGTAGTGTGTGTGTACTGACCGCGTCGTCGGTGATGGCGTGTATGTGCCCCGAGAGGCGCGGTGTAGTGTGTGTGTACTGACCGCGTCGTCGGTGATGGCGTGTATGTGCCCCGAGAGGCGCGGTGTAGTGTGTGTGTACTGACCGCGTCGTCGGTGATGGCGTGTATGTGCCCCGAGAGGCGCGGTGTAGTGTGTGTGTACTGACCGCGTCGTCGGTGATGGCGTGTATGTGCCCCGAGAGGCGCGGTGTAGTGTGTGTGTACTGACCGCGTCGTCGGTGATGGCGTGTATGTGCCCCGAGAGGCGCGGTGTAGTGTGTGTGTACTGACCGCGTCGTCGGTGATGGCGTGTATGTGCCCCGAGAGGCGCGGTGTAGTGTGTGTGTACTGACCGCGTCGTCGGTGATGGCGTGTATGTGCCCCGAGAGGCGCGGTGTAGTGTGTGTGTACTGACCGCGTCGTCGGTGATGGCGTGTATGTGCCCCGAGAGGCGCGGTGTAGTGTGTGTGTACTGACCGCGTCGTCGGTGATGGCGTGTATGTGCCCCGAGAGGCGCGGTGTAGTGTGTGTGTACTGACCGCGTCGTCGGTGATGGCGTGTATGTGCCCCGAGAGGCGCGGTGTAGTGTGTGTGTACTGACCGCGTCGTCGGTGATGGCGTGTATGTGCCCCGAGAGGCGCGGTGTAGTGTGTGTGTACTGACCGCGTCGTCGGTGATGGCGTGTATGTGCCCCGAGAGGCGCGGCAGGTGCGCGCCCTCGACCGCGACAGCCTGCCCGCGGTGGAACCAGCGCCGCTCGTACAGCAGCTTGCCGTCCTCCACGCGCGCCTCCGCCGCGCCGCTCTCGCGCACCGGAGACGAGCCTGCAATCAAGTACATAAGGATATGTCACGATTGCTTAAGCGTAGTTTAGTCGAGAGTTGCTGCGTGAACATCTCTACGCTCGCTCTAACACGACACGGGATATTTTTAGGGTGACCGATGCTAAACCGTTGCAATCGCGAATCGAAACCTTCACGAACATTTTTTATCAAGTAGTTTATGTTCTCCACCTTGTCGTGTCGTGTCACGCACGAACGAGGCTTGTACAACACATGATATACCACAAATAACTTAAATACACACTCATTAGTATCTCTGGGGCTCGGGATCGATCTAGCATTACATCATCCTCAAATTGGTGTTTATTTTATAAGGGAAGGTAATAAACATACAACTACGAGTTCGTAGCACACAAGATTGTAACAAATGGCGATAGATAAAAAGAGGATAGTAGAAGGAGTCTCACTGGAGTTGTTGTGTTTCCGGTGCGGGTGGTGGTGGCGCGCCGGGTCGGCGATGGCGCGCAGGTCGGCGTCCACGTCGCGCTCGTCCAGCTGGAACGTCAGCGTGGTGGCGAGCGGCTTGCGCCGCTTCTCGGGCGCCGGCGCCGGCTCGTTGGCGCGCCGCCGCAGGATGCGCTTCATCACCGGCTTCACCTGACACGCCACGACAAACGATCATTAGTGCACAGCCATACATAGCACTTCAACATATTGTGAAACAAGTTAGTAGCAACCAATAGAGGACTAGGTGACAAAGTTGTTCAATAATGTTTCCTTTAAGTTTGAAAGTGCAGCAAGATGGTTGACCTTGCAGTACTTTCAATTAAGATTTAAGAGAATTTCTTGGGTGCAACCTTGTAAATTTCATGATCAATCATTTGTAGACAATAAAAAGGACAAGGAAATGAAATATTTTTAAACAGTTCAACTACAGTAGATAAAACTCAACTCCTAGTCATAGAAAACTCAATATTGCCCCAAGTCTTACCTCCATAGAGTCTCCATTGAGCTCCATGCTATGCCGCTCGCTCTCGATCATCTTCCGCTTGTCTTCGAAGTCATTCAGCAGGTTTTCCCGCAGTTCCACCTTCTTCTCTTCGAACTCTTTCGCCGCTGCCTTCTTCTCGGCGATGTATTCTCTCTCCACTACATCATACATGTGGTCTCTGTGGATAAAAAAATAAAGACATTACAACCATTGATCTCGCAAACATAATGGGTGATTACAAAAAGTGACATGGTAAAAACATTCCATCCAGTCATTAAATTTGATGAGTACTGGTTTGTGCCTGAGTTTACAGATACAAGATTTATAGATCCTGTTTTCTATATATTCCGAAGTACAATGTAATGAGAGCTTATTTTTCTGTATAATATTTTTCTCTTTCCGTACACTAGTTAAGGTCAAACGAATTTCTATCCTGAAATTCTTGTTAGAATGGGTACACATGAGAAATGTTTGTCAGTAAAGTAACCAAGTAAAAGTAAAGTAATAGCCTGTATGATATTACTGCAGGTCACAGGCCCCTCACTCACTAAGGATATTATTAATTACTTTGTCTTTACAAAGATACATTTTATTAAGTGTTCATACATGTTTAATCATTCCTTTTCTGAAATCATTGCCATTCTATCTTCGATTTTTTGTAGCTATATAGCTACTTTTTATCCCATAATTCTTAAGCTAACAGGCAAATAAATGGAAAATATATTATTTGAGAACCCTTCCAGTTCTAGTACACTACTAATAAGAGCAAAACTGGCTACTCACTTGTATATCCTATTGAGGCGCAGTCTCTCATGCAGCTGGTGCTCCAGCCTCTTCACCCGTCGCTGGAACTCGGGGTGGATCCCGTCTTCCAGCTGCTGCAGTTGCTTCTTGAGATTCGACATCTTGTCCTGGTAGATCCTAGAAGTATCACATGCCAACATGAGTATGGTACATCCTTACTAATAATTTGAATATAATTCTGCTTGATTCATTTTTACAGGTAAAGTGATGGCTGATTTTGATAAGATCTGGAGGCATTTGAATGATGAGAGTCGACCATAAGCTATCTGTTTATCTTGAAATTCCTAATGTCTGTAACTATCGGCAATATCATGGTACTTTGTTTAATGGCTGACCTAGGTGATGTTAGAGCGATATGCAACTTACTGTTCCTTTCTCTCACTCTGAGTCTCCGGGTGATCTTCATTGTGCGGCACTTCAGTCTCACTCGCCTCTTCAGTGTCTGTAAACACAACAACAACAACATTATAGTTTCTTATATATAGTTATACAGTTATTTATGATATAAGGTACAGTAAATAGATTATTATAATATGATTTACTTAAAATTATGAATGGTTATGCAAGACATTGATTTTGGCAAAAACTTGACATTGAAAAAAGATATCAGATTAATGAGGCCAAGGTAAAGATGACTAGATAGTAAAATAAAATATATTGTATAAAATTAAATATACATGGAACTATTGGGCATTTCAAAGGAAGTTTTATAATTCAGTTATAATGACAAATCAGTTCAAGAGTAAAAAAATTGAAAATACTGATTATTTTAGTGAAAGTGACACAAAAACACAATTACGTCACGAGCATGCAGCATCCACGAAAGGCGGGAACGAATTCACGACCAACTATCACTCCCACGAGCCGCCTTGTTGTGGTTATGTAACCATTGTTTGGTGTTTATCAGCCACACGCTATCAGGTAACCTCCAGGACCGGGATTTACAGCGAAAAATGCACAAGATGGTACAAAACCAAGGAGACAAAGATCGTAAACAAAACCTACCTTCGTCGCTGTCATCGAGCGGCGGCGCTTGCTGCAGCGTGTCCTCCCTGTCCCTGTATTCTTCTATATCGTCGTAGCCATCATCCTCGAAGTCGTACTCGTCTCCCGGGCCCGAATAAGGTGATCCTTGGTACGACATAGTCGAGGCGACGCGTAACAGTTGCATACAGATTGAATGCGCTCACACTCTCAGAAATAAAATCTGAACTCGAATAAAGTTAATCAACGATAGTAGCCTTATACAGCTTAACTCAGTTATCTCACTCATAAAAATATTTTTTTAGTAATTTCACAGCGAAGAAAAACTAAATTGGAGCAATTGAAGCTGTTTTACGTCAAATTCGACTCGACAAAAGCATCATGTTACCCCGGTTAAATTGGATGATTCTTCGAAAAAGTAAGTGGCGCTAGTGTCTACGAATACTTAAAGCGAGAAAAAGAGAAAGAAAATAAATAAATTACCATTTAAATTTCACTAGGTTACTATTCAAAGACAATGACAGCAAGACATAAAAGTGTTGGGAAATTCGAAAAGAGAGAATAATCGACTGTTTAATATGTGTCTAGTCGATTACATAGAAATTATTTTAAAGTTTTCCATAATGTAATGTCGGAGCGGAGTAGCGACTGTGTCTGTCTACTATTGACGCGGAGCGACACAGGCGGAGCGGAGCGAACGAGTTTAGCGGAGCGAAGTTGCGGACTGCGCAGAACCAGGCCGACTTCACGCGAGTTCAGTATATGCGAAATATTACGATATATGTATTAGATTTATTAAGGTATTTCACTTATATCAAAAGCGTGAGAATCGGGTCCCTAGTCGAACTTCAGCGGCATACTCCTACACCCCCCCCCCACTTCGCGCGTCATACATAGTTAGTATAATATTGTACTGCATTACTAGATCTTGGTCTATATTACAATTCCTACAGTTTTAGCTGTTCTGAGCCCATTCCCGTTCCGTCCGATTTTGGAATAAAAATAAGCTTTTGTAATATTCTAGTCTAGACAAAGTCAAACTGATGTTAATATATGACAAATTCCAAAAACAATTGTTTTCTCAGTAGTAATGACACATTACTCTCAGTATTGTACATGCGTATTCAATAACAACATCAAAAAACATCCATCCCTCTATCTATTCATTCATGAATTCTCACTTTTGGGTTTATAAACTAAGATATGTACCGATTAATTTTAATAATCGACTTAAACTAAACTATGTGCTCGGCATTTCAAATACGGCACATACTTACTGTAGAATCTATTGTCTATTGTTATTATTTGACGTCACGCACGTCACGGAGTGGACTGGACGTCATCTTGAATGAGAATTTTTCTACTTTTCTATTTATTTTGCTAAATTAAACACGTTCATATTCTGTGTTTCATCATGTTTATATAATTAAATAAACATATTTGTGATGTACATAGCTTAGTAAAGTGTTAAGTGTATTTAGGGAGTGAAGGTGACGCTAATAAACCGTTGTGTCGGTGATGTAATGTGATTGGGTGGCTTCCTAGTACGGACGGCCCAGTAGAGTACAATGGAAGAGTCCTCATTCACGATCCCTGCTGACGACAATGGTGATTCCGAACTCGACCCTAGAATACAGGTCAGTGAGTGACAATATCATGTACTGAGTAACCGTTTCAAATAGAGCTTTACATACGCAAAGATGAGTGTCAACTTTGTAGATTACTTCGCCAACGAGCATAATGGATACGATATTCTTTATCAAAACATGAAATACGGACTGATAGCTAGCAAAGAGTTGTCTGAGTATCTCAGAGAGAGATCCAACATAGAAGAGACGAATTCAAAATCTTTAGCCAAATTAGCGAAACAGGCGAACAGTAACTGTGCGCAAGGGACTTTCGCCCCTTTTTGGGGCGTACTCAAATGTTCCGCCGAGAAGTTATCCAACTTGCACCAGCACATGTTCCAGAAGGTGAGCGAACTGGTGAAGGATGTGGCCCGGTATGCAGATGAGCTGCACAAGAAACACAAAGCGGTCAAAGACTCGGAGTCCAACACTCTGGAGGTGGTGCTTCTCATTCAAAACACTAAACAGGCATTGCAGAAAGCCAAGGATGTTTACACCAGCAAATCAGCTGAGTTGGAGAAACTCCGCAAAGATAATGGATCTGCAAAAGATATTGAGAAGGCAGAGGTTAAAATAAAAAAGCTTCATGAAGACTACCGGCAGCTTGCAGAGAAGTACAATTTAGTTAAGCAGGACTTTGAAAAGAAGATGACACAAACTTGTAAACATTTCCAGGATGTTGAGGAAGCACACCTGAAGCAAATGAAACAGTTTGTCAACTCATATGCAGATATCATCCAGAACAACCAAGATCTCATGGGACAGGTGCACAGGGACTTCAAGCACCAGTGCCTTGAACTGACTGTTGAGAAACTGCTAGAACAGTTTCTTATTGAGAAATACAATGCTATTGAAAAGGCTGTTCTAGTTGAGCTCCCCCCTTCATTACCCAAGCCCGGTTCAGCGAATAACTCAATATCTGAAGCAGACCAGATATCTACTGTCTCAAATGGGTCCCACAAACCGCCTCAGCCCACCAAGGCCTCCAAGAAGGAGCCTTCTTTTGCAAGTAAAACTTCAAGGAGAACTACTTCATTACTAAACTTGTTCACACCTAATTTCCAAAGCAAAGATGAGCCAAGCGGCAGTATTGAAGGTGCGGCTCCATGTTCTGCTCCTTCTAGTCCCAGCGGGACCCCAGCCACCCCGGTAGCACCAGACAAGGATGAAAACATGGGACGTACTACATTGAGGGAGTCAAAATGGTTCCTCAGGAGCAAGAGAACAAAAGCCAAACCTAAAAAATCTAAAAAGAAAAAAGATGAAATATCAGAGAACTCAAATATAGGAGACAAATCTGATTTAGAGGAAAAAGAAGAGGAGGTGCCAACCAAGGAAGATCTGACGAATTCACCAGAAGTAGATGAGGAGGGCTACTGCATCAGGCCAAAGGACGAAAAGGGCAGCGTCTACTCTACATCAGACTCGGACTCGGAAGAAGAGAGAGACAGAAAGATTCATGTCGAAATTAAACCCATTACTAACGGAAGTACACAGATGTCGGCCAGCGTGGACGAGCTGCGGGCCACCGTCGAAAATATATCGCTGTATAAAATCGGCACCGCGAGACGCGGCTCGAACGCCAACACGAGCAAAGCAAGCAGTGACCTGCTAGACTTGAACTTCTTCCAGAGCCCTTCAGCAAGCAACCCTACCTCGCCGCACGGCAACGTCTCCAACCCGTACGCGCCGCTACAGGGCAACCAATCTCATCTACTTGAAAGCCCCACACCTATTTCCAATGCCGACGTCGGTGACCTTTTCTCGGAAGTGGGTGAAATGAATCAAAACAATGTCCGCACGTCGACCCCTACTATAACGTCAATATCACTTCCGCGCCCCCCTTCGCGGCGCTCGGAGGGTGACTTCCGGACCGGCGCCTCATCCGGCTCCCGGGGACCCTCGCCGCTCACCATAGGCATGGCCGATACGATACCGCTGGCGGTAGCTTTCCACGAGATCATTCATTCTTATTTCCGCGGTACTGAAGAGTCTAAATGTCAAGTGAAGATGTCCGGAGACATGATGCTCTCGTTCCCCACCGGTATTGTGGGCGTCCTTGCTAACAATCCAAACCCAGCGAAACTCTGTTTCCGGCTTAAGAACATTCACAGATTAGACAATGTCCTTCCGAACAAACAGCTGATCAGCATAAACACGATGATGTCGACGCGCGACATCACCGTCGTGGACTTCAACATGCCGGCGCTCACGTCGCTCCTCAAGCGGCAGTCCGAGAAGAACCCCACCGCGCAGTACTTCAACGTGGACATACTCAAGTACCAGATCCGGCCGAAGGCGGGGGCGGCGTCGTGCCCGTACCAGCTGGTCGCGTACTGGAAGTGTGAGAAGGAGCACACCGACCTGAAGGTGGACTACAAGTACAACCTGCACGCGATGAGCCCGCCCTCGCCGCTGCTCAACGTGTCGGTGTGCGTGCCCATGAGCGGTGGAGTGCGCAACGTGATCGCGATGCCCAAGACCGCCTGGAGCGACGAGAGCCAGCAGGCGCTGTGGCGGCTCACGGAGCTGTCGCAGCACTCGGAGGACCGAGGCGTGGGCTCGCTCAAGGCGCGCTTCGAGCTTAACAAGGGCCCCTCAAGTAAAGGCACCATCTCGGCGCAGTTCAACTGCGAGGGCGCGACGCTCTCGGGCATCGAGTTCGAGCTGATCGGCAGCGGGTACCGGCTGTCGCTCGTCAAGCGGCGCTTCGTCTCCGGGAAATATATTTGTGATAGTGAAGCGCACTGATCCCCCGCCCGCGCCCCGCCCCGCCCCGCCCGCACCCCGCTAGCCCCGTACCGTACGCCCCGGTCCCCGCGTTGTTAGACTCCGCTCTACTTGTCTGGTACCTTGTAGGACTGTTTCCTGTCCACAAATCAAATGTATTCTTATGTCACACAAATATTTCGTCAATTTTCCATTTGTTTAATTGTTAGAAGATAATCTCGTAATAATTTATCTGTATTTGTTGTTTCAGTGAATTACTAACTTATTTTCAGATTTATAGTATTGTGCCATTTACTGTATATTTTCATAATGTATGATTATTTGCCATTATAGGCTCTTATAACCACGTGCTGATAGATTAGTTGATGCATCACAATATTATATTTTTCATAATTATTAGGTGTCTACAAAATATATCAGAGTTAATGGAACCCCATAATTGAAGTCAGCCAAACTTTTGGATAAATAGGTAAATGTGTTTGGAATTCTGATCTAACTAATGAATGTAATGGTCATTGGAATCAAATAGTTATACTTAATACATTGGTATTTGATGTGTTGTTAGCTTATAATTCAGAATGTTGTGTTTTATTTTATCTGTGGGCATCAAATTACTATTATATTTTCCATAAACATTAAAATTACCAAATACAGCAGATAATAATTAATTAATGTTATGTAAACATATTTATTTTCATTACCTAGCTAACTTTATTTCATAGCTAAAATCGGCCTTTATTAAGGCCACACATTATTTTAAGCTGCACATACTTATTTTCATTAAGTATATCATGTTATTTGAACTATTATGAATCTCCACTTTCAGTTTTTAAATACTAAATATTGCAGAATCTTATGAATCTCAAAATCATTAGATGACCATGTGTATATTATTAAATTAATAATCCTAATATTATTCCCTATATAAATTACTTGTGTATATAAGTACTATAAATACTTATTACTCTTGTTTTAAAATAATATTTTTTAATAAAACCACTATAACGGCCTAAACTAGACTACCATATAGTAACATTGATAAGGCTATTTGCAAACTCCCAATTTGACTGCAATCCTTTTGTTTTACTTTCATAATTGTAAATAATAGATTTTGTGTTCTCTCAATGTCATGAGCATACCATTTTATCAGTAGTTTTCACGCATTATTTTTGTTTTTTGCTTCGACGAAATACGATGTTTGAACTGAGATAACTTAGCAACATTTTAATGGTTCTGTTATTACATTTTTCTTGAATAATTTGAGTACCTCTGTCCATTTTATTTTATGTAATCTTTCTGCAGTCAATGGTCGCGTCTGTCTGAAGCCTGAAATCCTTACCAAAAGGAAAGTGTTCATATATTTTTGTTTAAAACTGAACAGTTAACTATAAAGGTCAAACCGCACGTAGATTAACTTGAACCATTCCATTTTATCTTTTAAATGTTGTAATTTTAAGTAAATTATGTATTTTATGTCATAACTGTATGGTTCTGTCGGCCTTTTCATTGGTAATATGGCATCCAGTCCAGTGAGAATATTAAACGTTACATACCTAGTACCCAACTCGGTAATTGACTCTGATCCCAGTTTTATCTTTATTAATATTGCTTATGTCGTGTTTTCTGTTGTATTTCAATGTGATTGGTAAAATATGCATGCATAGAGTGACATATTAACTGTTCTGGCCAATACGAGCAGTCCACTGCAATGACGTCACCATATCAATAAAGACTATTGTTGATTGACAACATTTCGCAGGCGCGCACGCGCATACCAAAGTCATCCTAAAAGAAAAAGTGAGCCAAGTCCGACAGAACCTATCATTCGAATTAAGTTGCATAATAAAATATGCTTGTATTAACTAAAACATTATTCATTTAAATTGAATTACAAAATGTATAATGAATGATTATTAAAAATAAAAACTGTAAATTGGTAAAAAGTATTTTTCTATAATAAAAAACTTCGCATGTAGTCTATTTAGGCATTTTGGAAATAAAATTGTAATTTTAGCATTTACAATGAATGTTTATTATTTGAGTAAACCATCTAGAGTCTAGAGGAGAGATAGTGTGAGTAACGTTTCTTTATTATTCGCTTTGTCTAAGTAGGGACAGGAAACAATCCGAGAGGTACACTAAGATAAAGTTGATAGAGTTTAGTAGTTGATATCGTGTGATACGATGCGAGATGATTCGAGACGCGCGCTCGGTCCGGCCGGCGAGGGTCGCGAGTAGATCAGTAAATGTAGCGTAATGTAACAGTAGTGAGTAACTGAGTGATGTGTGAATTGTTTCCGGTCGCTACGTGTTGCTTGTTGTTGCCGCTGGCGTGGCGCGGCGCGCGCGTGCCCTGCGACTGTCTCAAGTATTTCCCCACGTTTCAGGTGGAGCTGGAGAAGCTCAACGCCGCCACCGACGAGATCAACAACCTGGAGCTCGAGCTCGATGTGAGTCACGCTTATTACTTACCTAGTTATCACATCTTACTCTCTTTTAAAATAGACTATACCTTATACGTAGTACGCACTTGGGCCACGACGCAACTAAAATAGCCCCCACTATTGGCATGTAGTGCCTTCTAGTAACTGTAATTAAAGTACACAAAATCATGATTATCTGTTGCTTCTTATTGTCATTACTTTGAACCGTATTCTACACCGCAGTACTGGTCTAAAACTAAAAGTCAGGCTCTACAAATTAGAAATGTTTATAAATGTTTAATGGCCTACTATGTAATGGAAGCCTTAAAGCATTACTTTATCTATCATGATAATAATCTTGATTAACAAAACAATCAAAGACATTAAATATGAACATCGCTATATCGTCTTAATTACTTAAGGAAAAGAAGTAGGTAGGTATACGAGTATAATTCCCACACACATTAATACTAAACAAAAAATATGTATGTACCAAATGTTTCGTATAACCGAGATATCAAAAGAACCTAATGGTCAAAAGAGCAATACAGCCGTACGTACACATAGTCTAATTAATAATGATGTGCTACTTTTGAAGCTAGCCAGTACACTTCATGCATGTAACTTAATTGCTCCCATATTTTTATGTTTTCCTTGGAAGATCACAGTTATTCAATATGATTTACTCCAATATTTACCTTCCAAAGCAGCTAATTAAAAGTAAATGCATCAGTATTATATTTCCGTCGAGTAGTAATGCGCTTTAGTTACTTGTCTCTTGTTTAATATTAAAATCACGCTGTTTCGTTTATCCACGATTACTTACTGAGTTTGCTACGTTAATTGGAACCATACGTTTTGATTAACAAGATATCAAAGACACGTTATAATTATCACCATTTATACTCCTCTTAACTAGATGATACTAGACTGGTATTTCTAGAGTCTCTGAGTTTTATTATTTGCTCTAGTCGAAGTAAAAGTCAAATATTTTCTTCAGTTTTGGCCCTATAGAGGCTAGAGACTCTTTTGAACGTACCAAGTGTTTTACGTTCGTAAAATTGCAATATGAACACTTGGTAGTACTAGTATTATGACCGACTATGATATTGTATTAAAATGTTCACTAAATTGATCTGGAACTCGAGGCCCACGCTCACATGACGGCCCGTATACGAGACATTACTCAACCCATTGCATCGGTTGTTCCCAAGGAATCTAAATCATCGATTCATTGTTGCCCGCGACCTAAATCGAACATTAATCATAATACCAAGGCTCTCGTATCGATCTGGAGATATCCACCTTCGAACAAAACATTATATTCTTTTAACAAGAAAAACCGGCTCGCATGTGAAAAATTAAAAGTTGTTTTCCTTGGCTGAGCCTAGTCTCTACTTATTGTACGGATTCGCACAACGTTAATCTTCCTTCCTATATAATCCGAGGGTTTATTTTTTTGGCAAGTGACCCCTATGCGACGCTTGAAGGCCGCACCAAGGCCAGCTTCTGAATTTATCTAGATAATAAAACTTCGCACAATCGAGAACTTCATATTGAAGAAAGTCCTAGAACCTAAATTAATTATGCTGGGTATGTTATGTACAAGTAAACGCCCAGTAAGTAGTAGGCACGAGTGAACCAGCCGTGTCTCGGCCGATGCCCCTCGCACAATGGGCACCTGAACAAAGCCCTACATGTCCGGCCACTCGCACGCATCGCTCGCGTAACAAGATGAAACAAATCCTGTTACATTACACGCCCCCGACGACGCTGCAATCCGTTAACTCTACTTTACATTTTAACATTACTACGGGTATACTTATACGAACGAACGCAGTTATGTGGTGACTGTGTAGCGTGAATAAACGTTTGTAATGCTACTTGGAGATTAATGTGGTATGGTCAATAAAGAATATTTTATGTAAACCTGCTTATCTCTCGCTACTGGAATTAACTTCAGGCTAGTTCAGACGTTAGGCTTATTAATGTAAATAGCTAAGTGGCTTTCCCTAAGTATGAAATGGTTTCAATTAATGTGCAGGCGTGCCGCTCCCAGGTATAGACACACAAACAGGCCAGGTCAGGGCCCACGAGGCTACACCCCAAATCCTCAATGTTGCGTCCCGACTCGTCCGTCACGCAACGCTAATGTACATTACTTGTAATGAAACACGTGTCTCAGTAAGAGGATAACAACATAATATTGTATTTTTGTACGTAAAATATATTGTTTTTCCACAACTGTAGATAAAGTATATGACATACACGACAGATGTGTTTACATCTGTACAAATGGGTAAATAGGACGCGTTTGAGATTAGATAGTATAGGCACTTTAGGCATCAGACAGAGTACTGGCGGCTCGTTTGTAATAACAGATGTTATATAACAATAGATGGAACTGTTTACCATTTACACGGCCTTTTCTGACAATACGTGATGTGACAAAAATGCGTGTTTTGAGTCGCTTTTTTTAATTGACTTGCGTTATTTACATCAATTTTCTATGGTTGTAGTTATTTGCCTTGAATAATTCATACTAAAGTAACCGTTCCCTGCGGTTTGACAAGAGTTCGGTGTAAGTAAACATTCCTACGCCAGGGTTGGCCACCAACCTACTCGAATTTTCTTACAGGCATTGCGTCATAATCGTTGCCTCAGTCATTTTGGGATGAAATGTAGCGGTTTGTCATAGGATCTTGAGCCAGCGGTTATAAATCGTACGGACAAACAGAATTTCGCATTTATTTCTATTTTACTAAGATAAAAAAGCATCGCATGTGTGTTGTGTTGGTATGATAATGCCTGTTGAATTAGAAATGATCAGGTGGAGCGGCGAGGGTCACGTTACGCTAGATTAGGTCAATTGAGTGCCCCCCCTCTCGCACCCCCCATTCCGCTCAGTACTACTCAACTTATTTTATATATTCCTAGTTTGGAATCGGCTTTTAACAATCGTTGTCTCGATGTCTACAAATAGATAGAGCTAATTCTATACAAAATAAGAAAATAACTTTGTAATGAATACACCTACCTACTAACTATTATATGTATTACTATTTAAAGCTTATGTTTATGTTAAACAAATATGGGCTTTGATAGATTGGTAACTATTTATGAATACTGATTTGTTATCACTGTTCAATAATTAATTATGAAATCTAGCGCAAATGGTTGAAGGGAACTCGTGTTCAAAGGTTTCATTCAGGTTATTCGAGGCAAGACTTGGAAAACTTAACCATCCATCAATTACACTATTTAAACTATCACGATATGAACACATTGTAAACACTAATCTAGACGGGACTTAATCGCGAATTAAACATTTAATGCATACCTCAACTTTTCGGTCGTGTCGCAACGGCCGTGTTCACGAGGGTACTGGATTGCGAGTGTTGTTTACACTATTTGGTTGAAGGGGCGCAATCTACCCACATCAACCAAAATGTTATTAGGTCCGTACTCCACTGCACTATTTAAGGTCCACGACACACTACACTGACAACGTCCGAAGGTGTCCTACACTTAACCTCGCGATGTTTACACTTGCTTATCACTGGATTCCATGCAGGCGAAAGTTTGAAACCGCTTTCCCGGTTGAAATTTTTGTGTTTCTTAATTTCAACCGCTTCACGTACAAGTCTTGAAAAATAGTGACGTTCGTTGGAAAGTACTTTCGGCCTATGGAGTTCGATCCAGTGGTTAGTGCCAGACTCCAGCAAGTGTTCCTTAATTTTATCAAAGAGCTCATTCCCTAACTATTAGCATTAATTATCAATAAGTATTGAGTTTGCCGATGAGAGTATTGACCTTAGTCGGCTAATTGGACGCGATCACGACCTTCCGTGTTTGGTTCCATTATGGTTTCAGTCAAGAATGTCACCGGAGGGTCGTCAGTCCCTTTTCCACATTAAAATATACCTTTTCAGTGTTCTGTTGTTTGTCGACGTCCCAATTACTGGTATTTGGTGGAAAATTGAATTAGACTGAATATATTTAAATAACCTTATATTTGAATAGCAAACCTGATTGGTAGAATAAACACATAGGTAAAAAATGAGCGCGACTACTGAATTAACAAACTCTATCTTTCTTCCTCTGTCTATCTATACAGAGTTAATATACGATATTGAGTGATATTGCAGACTTAGTAAGTATGTGGCGGCTTACAAAAAACTACTAACTGTAGGCTGTACTAACCTATTCTATAAGTCGTATAGTGTACATATGAAATGATGGTCGATAAGTCGTTCTATAAACTTCTCGGTACCACGGATATCAAGTCAATTTACAGTAAAACTAGTGCTTTTAATTTTACCTTACTTAAGAACAAGTCCTAGGGCCATCAACACCAATCAGCTTAGAGATGATTATTTTAAATTAGATATGAAAAGACAAGAATTTGGCCTGGTCTATTACACTGTCATTAAGATCAAATTTTGATCCAAAGATCCTACACAGTGCAGGACACGGGGCTGTCACTACTTACTTTTATTTACAAGATTACAGTCACCACTTTCAGTACGGTGGTACATTCAAAAGAGCCTCTTTGGGGCCAAAACTGAAAAAAAATAATTGACTTGATTCCCCAGGAGTCGATGAAGCGGTTCCACGTGTCCCTGACGGACACGTCGCGGCGGCTGCAGGCGCTGTCGAAGCGGCTGGGCACGTGCGTGGACCGCTCGCGGCCCTACTACGAGGCGGTCGCCACGGCGGCCGCCGCCCGCGCTGACTGCCAGAAGGCCGCCATCCAGTTCCAGAGGGCTAGCGGTAATACAGCCTCATGTTTTACTATCTTTGCCCAATGTTTGACCTGCTTTGTTTGTACCCGTTCTGATAGGATTGTTATACAATTATAATCGTTTTTTACTACCTGATCCCTTAGAAATTATGGGATAAAACGTAGCCTACACTTGGATCTTCATTTAAGACAGACTTTCGCAATTCATTTCAGTACTAGCAGCGTCCCGTGGTTTTACCTGCGTTGTGCCCCTCACTCTGGAAATTAAATGACAAATGTACATAATGTTCTCTTGAAAGTGGTTGTCGACTACAAAATAACTACTTATTTGAATCGGACTGGTGGCCTGGACCGTCAAAAACGAAAGGTCCCTCCTGAAAAGATCATAACCTTCTTAAAACGTTCAAATAATCTGACCATCAAGGCAGCCAGTCAGACGTGAAAAGACAAATATTTTCGTCGACATTCCCATTATTATAATATCGATATTAAATAAAAGTTTAATAAATCCGAGATCAAACGAACTGAACGAAACCCTGATATTAAAATGTTATCCGGAACATGTTCTGCAAACTATATTGTAACTCGTAAAACATGAAAGGCTCCCGTTTGTTATATCCCAAAAGATTTACTAAATCCGGCCGTTCCCGAAATATAAGTGATTTAGTTGGAGTAGTAAAGTTTTATTGCTCTTTGCTCTTCGATATGGAGATGGAACGTCGTCAAGCGCCGCCCCGCCATCCAAGGACCTTCCGCTCCGTTATGTAACGACCTTTAGGAAATCCGGAATTAGATTCATCAACAAATTCATTGTTACTTATTGTGTCACTAAATAAAATGTAGTACACTTTACTTTTATGTATTGTATTGGTGACATTTCCGGAATTTTGTGCATAACTATAGCAATAACTTGCTTAGAGTCGATTGTTTCAAACGGTTGACTATCGTAACATACGTTCGTTAAAAGTTCACGATTTTTTACGCTGTCAAATATGAAGTGGGGTTTCATTACTTAAACGATAGTGTGTTACAAGTTATTCACAATTTTTCATTGCCATAGGTTTGATGGGCTGACATTTCACAACATTTACTAGTGCGTGCGTGTCAGCTGAAGCAACCCGCCCTGACTTGATTTGTCCCTAACTAGCTAGCAGAGTTAATGTACTCTAAAAATATTACTATTATATGGGCCTCAGGTGTCCCATCGTTGGGCAAAGGTCCAACATTGGAAAAAAATTGGGAATCTTCCATTACACTCTATCAAGAGCTTCATAAGCAACCGGGCACGAATCCGTCGAGCTCATCTCTCCCCAAAAATACATTCACAAAAAAATTACAATCTCTTTCTGTCCCATACAACATGCATACCAAACTCCATATTCAATACATTCATAATCTCGTAACTCCGTCCAGTACAAGGAGCGCAGTACCAGGCGCACACCCGTGTCCCTGGTCCGTCGCCGGCTCACCGCTCGCGTCCCGCGGCGCCGCGCCGTCTCGCCCCGCGGTCAAGGCTACGATCCATTATTGAGAGCCCGCCGCTGCCAACACCTTTGTATTTTTAGTCTTCGATTGTTTTCCATGTTTCGAGTACAAGCATCGCAGGTTTCTCTTTTAAATGTACTCATATCAAATTTTAGCAGCATTTTACAAGATGTTATTTAGTTTCACTTGTATCTCACCCGTATAGCGATGCACGCCAAGACTAGGGTAATGTCTTCGCTTTTCTCTGCTGTGAAGACGTCTCTCACCATTTCTGTCTATACTAATATAATAAAGCTGAAGATGAGCGATGATGAGAGTTTCATTTTTGTTTTTTCGTCTGTTTGATATCTCGGAAACTACTATCCGATTTGATCCGATCCGATTTATACATTCAAAGGGCTATATTCATAAGCTTAATTATTTTGTATCCTGAAATTCCCAAGGGAACACAACGCGGGTAAAACTGTTAGTTTTGAGGTAAACGATGGAAGAATTACTTTTCTTTTGCGTGCATGTGGATCCCTATTGGTGTCGTCTAGTTTTCGATTCTAGCTGACTTTATAAAAATAGTCACCCTATAGATAGCTATCAACCTTTATAAACACCTTTAGTCTATTGAAGGCAATGTCCTCTGAGAGTTACTGGCATAGTGTGGTGAAATATTATTGATAAACATCGTGCCTCGGTCATTATAGATTATTATGTTCATGTGTTAGATATACATACCTATTGAGTAACCAATATTTTCTGATCCGTCTGTTACAATATCTACGTTGGTTACATCCTGTGTAATTGCGATAAAATATGCATGTGATATTTTTGGCAAATTGATAATAAATCATGTTCAGCGTGGTACATATACGACAGACAGCCGGCCGATAAGATAACAGATTGTGTAAACGGTCGCGTCCGCTGCCGCGCCCTTCGCTCGCACCGGACAGGACACTTTGTTCATCAATTTATTGATTCCAATAAATTGTGATTAATTTACTAATAGTATAACGAGATTTATAAATGTCTTTGTGTTCATAGCATCCGTGCATCCGATATCTGATGATATTGACACCAAGTTTCAGTACCTAATGAATTATGAGATTAGGAGACTTCACTGTTTTTCCTTTCGTCTTAAGGATAATTAAGCATTTCTATCTGTGCTGAAACCTAAAACCTTCCCTCATAAACCACAAATATCAGGCTTTACTTAACAATATATGTATGCATTATTAATATATTTTGTATTAACTATCTGAATGTTTTTATAATAGTTTGTATATGAAAATGTACAGAACTGCACGCGGCGGCCAAAGAGACGGTGACTCTGGCGGAGCAGCGGTTCGTGAGCAAGCAGGACGAGTGGCAGTTCGACAGCAACTGGCAGGAGGTGCTCAACCACGCCATCATCAAGGTAATACAACGATACACACCGACATACATGTCGCGTCCTTTACCCGCAACGTATTCGCGAAAGTGGCAAGCACAAAAATAATTTTCCAAATCCTACTTGTGGTCCAGAAATAAGGGCTTTTAAACAAAATAAATTATGATTACATTACCCCACCTTTAATTACATACGAACACATCACAAACACGCCCTTAATTAATTGGTTTAGTCGTTCATTAGTGAAAGTGGAAACACGATATACTTTATTATGTTATCTATTATCGTGGTCGTGCGTATTTGTTAACTAATTAATTGTTTGTTATTACAGGTCATGGAGGCAGAGAAACGCAAAGCGGAGAGCGGCCGGGAGCACCAGAAGAAGGCGGCGGCTTACATCGCGGCCGAGAGGAAGGTCAGGGTTGTTCATTATCACTAGAGTGTCGTCAGAGATAACGACTTACTAAGACCGGTCGTTATCACTCACTGTTACAGGTTAATCAACTGGAAGACAGCCTGAAGCGCAACATAATGAAGTCCCGCGTGTACTTCGACGAGAAGAAGATCTGCGATGAAGAGTTACAGTCGCAGAACGAGAAGATCGAGCGGCTGCAGAAGCTGATCGCGGACGCCAAGTTCCGGTACAGCACGTCGCTGAGGGCGCTCGAGGAGATCAGCGACGAGATCCACCGCCGCCGCGGCGACGCGCCGCCCGGCGAGCGCTCGCCCGGCGTCGGCGCCGAGCGCGAGCCGAGCGCCGACGAGCACGAGCGCGGGCTCGCCGCGCTGCGCCGCCGCGTGCGCGAACTGGCGCTGCAGCCCGCGCCCGACGACGCGTGGGCGAGCGAGCTCAACGACACCATCGACAAGCTGGACCAGCTGCTGCTCATGAAGGAGCGCGGCGCCAGCGCGCCCGCGTCGCACGCGCGCGAGGCGCTGGGCGCGCCGCCGCCGCTGGCGCCGCCGCTGGCGCGCGCCGCCCGCTCGCAGAGCATGATGTCGCTGGACGTGCTGGCGCTGGCGCGCGACACGCTGTCGCTGGAGCGCGAGTCCTACCTCAAGGCGGTGATCGAGGACAAGTCGCCCACCGGCACCTACACCGAGAGCACGTCGGAGCGCAACGACAGCCCCGACGAGGTGCTCACGGTGGAGTGCGACTCCAGCGACTCGGCGCCGCCCGTCATCCGCCTCGCCGGCTCCACGGTCTCCGACAGCGACAACAGCTAGGCGCCGCGCCCCGGAACTTAGCAATGGAACTTTCAATAAATAGTGAGGCCGACAGTGAACTGCTACTTACAACAGGACAATGACTCAAGGGCGCGTGTGCCCCTTCGCGCGGCTCCCGGGGACCGGCGATAAATTAAACGTTTGCACCTGGCACTCAGCCTAAATGTTAAATAATACATTTAAAATCCTTGTGGAGTTTTGTGTTGTGTTTATGATTAATATTTGAATGGTTGTCGTAGCTCGTAATTTCCTTAATGACGTTAGTTCGTTGAAATGTAAATTAAGCCATATCATTACCGCCGTAGATCCTATCTATTTATATAAACTTGAATATATTTATGTACATACTTGTTTCCGAAGCATTATATTATATTGTATTGATATTGATTATAACTGATTGAATGCTAAGATAATAACGTGAGAAACGAAGGACCACGTGAATGACTGCAGGAGTGCAAGACTGCTGGGCGCGGAATTTATTGAACTAAAATTTAAAATATTTGTTAAAACTAACTTTTATTAAAGGAAGGTGGGCGGTGGATTGTAAAATGACCATATTGACTATTGGGAAATTGAAAGGCCTTTAACACGTGTTTAAAATTAGACAAATGCTCACTAATATTGAGAAACTAATGGCTAAATTTTAGTTTTTAGTGAATGAGGGTAGTTGACAAGTGACCACTAAAGACTGCAAGCGGTTTGTACTTAGAGAGGTTGTAGAAAGATAGCTTATATAGTTTGTTATTTTGTTAAAATGTGTAAATCTTTATAAGAAATATATTCCATGGAGACTCCAAAAGTGGGACATTCTTACAGATATTTTGTTTGATTATTATGAATGGTCTGCAGCCAATAAATGAATGCACTCAAAGTGACGCTCGGGGCTATTGTTGTCCCCGCGTGTTTTAAATAACTAAAAACTAACAGTTTACTAACATACTCGATAAGATATTA